>WNWK01008408.1:0-84885 GCA_009830355.1 Cherax destructor | reverse complement strand
AAGGGAATGTTCAAGATTTCACCCCCCTTTAATGGGTAAACCCCCTTGGGGGGTTGCAGCCCCATTTTGGGAAACCCCACACCTGGTAAACCCATTTTTTAAAAAGTAAAAAGGGGTGAAAAAGGTTTGAAAAAAAGATTAGTCCCAGAGTTTAAGGGGGTTTGGGTTGGAAGATAGGTTAAAAATCGGCCTAAACGACATTTTAAGAGGACAGGAGGGTTAGGGGAGACATGATAACAATTATAAAATCTGGGGAGGAATAGATAAGGGGGACAGAGACAAGATGTTCCGGGAGGGGACACAGAAAAAAAGGGGGCCCTTGGGGGAAGTTGAAGACCCCCAAAGGGTCAAATGGATGTTAGGAAGTATTTCTTCAGTCATAGAGTTGTCAAAGTGGAATAGCCTAGAAAGGGGAGTGGGGGGGAGGCGGGGGCCATACATAGTTTTAAGACGAGGTTTGATAAAGCCATGGGCGGGGGAGAGAGAGATGACCTAGTAGCAATCAGTAAAGGGGGGGGCCCGGACCCATGCCCTGACCCCTGAAAACCAAAAAATAGGTGAGTACAACGGGAGGGATACACACCCGGAGGGATACACAAACCGGGGGGATACAAAACCGGGGAAGGGATACACACCCAAAGGGGAAAAACACAACCTGAGAGATACACACCGGAAGGGATACACACCAGGGGATACAACCTGAAGGGATACACCCAGGGGGGATAAACACCAAGAGGGAACATCCCCGGGAGGGATATACACCAGGATAGATACACACCTGACAGAACATCGGGAAATACATCCCGGGGGGAGGGACGACTTTGGATTTTCCTACGAAGGGGTTTAGTTTATTGTGCACCTCATATTTTGTGGGGGTTTTTGAGTTTTGGGGAGAGAGTTGGGGTTTAGGAGAGAAAGTGAATGTTTAAGGAGAGAAATTTAAAAGTTTATTGAGGAAAAAGTGAGTTTAGTGGAGAAAGTGGGGAATTTATTGAGGAAAAGGGGAGTTTATTGGAGAAAAAGTGAAAGATTAATGAGAAAAATGAAAATGAAAAATTAGTGAGAGAAAGGAAAAGGGCAGTGAGAGAAAGTGGAGTTTTTGGAGAAAAAGGGGAGAGTGAAGAGAAAGTGGAAAAGGGCAGTGAGAGGGGAAAATCAGCCCTTTTGGGGCTGAAAAAAAATATACAACAATATTTTAAAGGGGAAAATAAAAAAAAAAAAATTTTTTCCCATATTTTTTAAAAAGAAAAAACAAGACCAATGCAATAAATAATTTTGGGGAAAGGGGAAATATAGGAAAAAAAACAATAAATCAGGGGACAAAATTTTCTACAGAGGATTAAAACTAATTTTTTATACAGACGAAGCTGAAAAAATGTTCTCGATAGAAAGAAATAAAAAAATTAAATGTTCCAAGAACTAAAATGCTTGGAAAAGAGGAAAAAATTTTTATAATTTAATGATTTAACACGAGGTTTCCAATAAGCAAATAATAATAATTAAAGAAACATAAAAATAATAATTGCAATAATAAAATAATTATAATAAAAATTAAAAAAAAAGATTTTCAATAATAATAAAAAATACGTATAATAATAATTCAACAATGATAATAATTACAGTTTAAAAATAATATTGTTTAGAGACATAATACGATGCCCAGGATGAATCAAAGATAATAAAAAAATCTTTAGAAGAAAATAAAAAAAGGGAATTGTAAAAAGGGAGTCTTGTTCCATTAATTTTTTGTTCCCCTAAGTTGTGTCTTGTTCCATAAGGTGTCTTGTTCCATAAGTTGTGTCTTGTTCCATAAGTTGGGCCCTTTTTCCTTAAATTGTGTTGCCTTGGGTTTTGGGCCCTTTTTCCATGTTTTGTCTTGTTCCATAAGTTGTGTCTTGTTCCAAAGTTGTGCCTTGTTCCTTAAAATTGTGTCTTGTTCCATAAGTTGTGTCTTGTTCCATAAGTTGTGTCTTGTTCCATAAGTTGTGTCTTGTTCCATAAGTTGTGTCTTGTTCCATAAGTTGTGTCTTGTTCCATAAGTTGTGTCTTGTTCCATAAGTTGTGTCTTGTTCCATGTTGTGTCTTGTTCCATGTTGTGTCTTGTTCCATAATTTGGTCTTGTTCCATGTTTTTCTTTTCCATGTTTTTCTTTTCCATAAGTTGTGTCTTGTTCCATGTTGTGCCTTGTTCCAAAAGTTGTTTTTTCCAAAGTTGTGTCTTGTTCCATAAGTTGTGTCTTTTTCCATAAGTTGTCTTTTCCCATAAGTTGTCTTTTTTCATAAGTTTTTGTCTTGTTCCATAAGTTTTCTTGTTCCATAAGTTGTGTCTTTTTCCCATAAGTTTTCTTGTTCCATGTTGTGTCTTTTCCATAATTTGGGCTTGTTCCATAAGTTGTGCTTGTTCCATGTTGTGCTTGTTCCATAAGTTGTGTCTTTTTCCCATGTTTTTCTTTTCCAAAAGGGTTTTTTCTTGTTCCATAAGTTGTGTCTTGTTCCATAAGTTGTGTCTTGTTCCATAAGTTGTTTTTGTTCCATGTTGTGTCTTGTTCCATAAGTTGTGTCTTGTTCCATGTTGTGTCTTGTTCCATAAGTTTGTCTTGTTCCATAAGTTGTGTCTTTTTCCATAAGTTGTGTCTTGCCCATGTTTTTCTTTTCCATAAGTTGTGTCTTGTTCCATGTTGTGTTTTGTTCCATAAGTTGTCTTTTCCATGTTGTGCTTGTTCCATAAGTTGTGCCTTGTTCCTGTTGTGCCTTGTTCCATGTTGTGTCTTGTTCCATAAGTTGTGTCTTGTTCCATGTTGTTTTGTTCCATAAGTTGTCTTGTTCCATAAGTTTTTGTCTTGTTCCAAAGTTTGCCTTGTTCCATAAGGTTTTTGTTATAATTTTGGTCTTGTTCCATGTTGTGTCTTGTTCCATAAGTTGTGCTTGTTCCATAAGTTGTGTCTTGTTCCATAAGTTGTGTTTTGTTCCATAAGTTGTGTCTTATTCCACAAGTAGTGTCTTGTTCCAGAAGTTGTCTCGTTCCAGAAATTCTGTATCTTGTTCCAGATACTTATTCCAGGTACTTATTCTTATTCTTCTATTATTGTTCCAGAAGTTGTGTGTCTTGATCTAGAAAGTTCTGTGTCTTGTTCCAGAAGTTGTGAGTCTTGTTCCAGAAGTGGTGTGTGTTGTTCCATAAGTTCTGTGTTTTCTTCCAGCAGTTGTAAGTCTTTCTTGTTCCAGGTTTTGCATCTCGTTCCATAGGTTTTGCACCTTGTTCCAAAGTCTTAAACTTGTTCCAAAAGTTCAGTACAATGTTTCATATTTGTGTACCATGTCCCATAGGCCTGATAATGGTATTAAGGTTGACAGTTTGTTCTTAAATGAGTGAGGAACAATAAGAGGTATGACGAACAATAAGATACATGAGGAACAATAAGATACATGAGGAACAATAAGAGACATGAGGAACAATAAGAGATATGACGAACAATAAGATACATGACGAACAATAAGATACATGAGGAACAATAAGAGACATGAGGAACAATATGAGACATGAGGAACAATAAGATACATGAGGAACAATAAGATATATGACGAACAATAAGAGACATGACGAACAATAAGAGATATGACGAACAATAAGAAACATGATTAACAGTAAGAGACATGAGGAACAATAAGAGACATGAGGAACAATAAGAGACATGAGGAACAATAAAAGACATGAGGAAC
The DNA here is from genome assembly GCA_009830355.1 of Cherax destructor. NCBI lineage: Eukaryota > Metazoa > Arthropoda > Malacostraca > Decapoda > Parastacidae > Cherax > Cherax destructor. Next base: position 81,166 of record WNWK01008408.1, on the reverse strand, counting down.
AATAAGAGACATGAGGAACAATAAGATACACGAGGAACAATAAGAGACATGATAAACAATAAGAAACATGATTAACAATAAGATACATGATTAACAATAAGAGACATGATTAACAATAAGAGACATGATTAACAATAAGAGACATGATTAACAATAAGCGACGAGGAGATATTAATATTTCTTCATCACAATATTTCACCAGAGAGTAGAGAGAGAGAGACAATGAGAGAGGACAGTGAGAGAGATGGGCCTGTGTAAAAACAATTTGGGAAGTGATATTGTTTATGGGACTGAGAGATAATGAGAGATGGACGTGAGAGTTAGATGGGGAACTAGAGGAGGGGGAGTGAGGAAGTGTGGGAGGGAGGAGGGGTGTAGGAGATAGAGTGTAGGGGAAGACAGATGGGGAAGAGATATCGGAGAGAGGTTGTGAGAAGTGGGTGTGGGAAGGAGGGGAAACATGGGTGTGGGGTAGAGAGGACCTGGGTGTGGGGGAGGGGAGGACATGGGTGTTGGGAGGGAAGGACCTGGGTGTGGGGGGGGGGAGGACATGGGTGTTGGGAGGGAAGGACCTGGGTGGGGGAGGGAAGACATGGGTGTTGGGAGGGAAGGACCTGGGTGTGGGGAGGGAGGACATGGGTGTTGGGAGGGAAGGACCTGGGTGTGGGGAGGAGGACATGGGTGTTGGGAGGGAAGGACCTGGGTGTGGAGGAGGGGAGGACCTTGGTGTGGGGTACGGCAGGACCAGTGTGTGGGAGGGGAGGGACTGGGTGTAGGGGAGGGAGGGACTGGGTGTAGGGGAGGGGAGGACCTGGGTGTGGGGGAAGGGAGGGCCTGGATGTGGGGAGGGGAGGACATGGGTGTGGGGGAGAGGAGGACCTGAGTGTGGAGGGAGGGGATGACCTGAGTGTGGGGAGGTAGGAGCTGGGTGTGGGGAGGGAAGACTTATGTGTGGGGAGGGAGGACATGGGTGTGGAGGGAGGGAGGACATGGGTGTGGGAGAGAGGAGGACCTGGGTGTGGGGGAGAGAGGATCTGGGTGTGGGGAGGGAGGTTCTGGATGTGGGGGAGGAGAGGACCTAGGTGTGAGGGAGGGAAGGCCTGGGTGTGGGGTAGGGGAGGACCTGGGTGTGGGGGAGGGAGGACCTGGGTGTCGTGGAGGGGAGATTCTAGGTGTTAGGAGAGGGAAAGACTTGGGTGTTTGGGAGGGTCTGTTGCTGCTGGCGGCCCGCTGCTCCACACATCCATCACAGCCTAGATGATCCGCTATGTCCTGACTCAGAAAGTCTTCAGAAAAGAACAGCTTTGGCAGTAGAGTTGCAGATAAGTGGAAGAGAGTGCCAGGTAGCAGCCTGGAAACTGACACCTTGCGACATCTTACACATAAACTGCACACTGGATAATAAGCGTAAAGAGACCAAGACTCTTCAACACCCTCCCTTCAAACATAATGAGAATTATCAGCAGAACTCCTGTTATCTTCAAGGGATAACTCGTTAAGTTCCTTATGTTAATTTCTGATCAGACGACCTGTGGTGCACACGTTGTGCACTGCCAGCCTGTGGTGCACACCTTGTGCACTGCCAGCCTGTGATGCAGACGTTGTGCACTGCCAGCCTGTGGTGCACACGTTGTGCACTGCCAGCCTGTGGTGCAGACGTTGTGCACTGCCAGCCTGTGGTGCAGACGTTGTGCACTGCCAGCCTGTGGTGCAGACGTTGTGCACTGCCAGCCTGTGGTGCACACCTTGTGCACTGCCAGCCTGTGGTGCACACCTTGTGCACTGCCAGCCTGTGGTGCACACCTTGTGCACTGCCAGCCTGTGATGCAGACGTTGTGCACTGCCAGCCTGTGGTGCACACGTTGTGCACTGCCAGCCTGTGGTGCAGACGTTGTGCACTGCCAGCCTGTGGTGCAGACGTTGTGCACTGCCAGCCTGTGGTGCAGACGTTGTGCACTGCCAGCCTGTGGTGCACACCTTGTGCACTGCCAGCCTGTGGTGCACACGTTGTGCACTGCCAGCCTGTGGTGCACACCTTGTGCACTGCCAGCCTGTGATGCAGACGTTGTGCACTGCCAGCCTGTGGTGCACACGTTGGCACTGCCAGCCTGTGGTGCAGACGTTGTGCACTGCCAGCCTGTGGTGCACACGTTGTGCACTGCCAGCCTGTGGTGCAGACGTTGTGCACTGCCAGCCTGTGGTGCAGACGTTGTGCACTGCCAGCCTGTGGTGCAGACGTTGTGCACTGCCAGCCTGTGGTGCAGACGTTGTGCACTGCCAGCCTGTGGTGCACACCTTGTGCACTTCCAGCCTGTGGTGCACACCTTGTGCACTGCAAGCCTGTGGTGCACACGTTGTGCACTGCCAGCCTGTGGTGCACACGTGCACTGCCAGCCTGTGGTGCACACCTTGTGCACTGCCAGCCTGTGGTGCAGACGTTGTGCACTGCCAGCCTGTGGTGCACACCTTGTACACTGCCAGCCTATGGTGCAGACGTTGTTCACTGCCAGCCTGTGGTGCACACCTTGTGCACTGCAAGCCTGTGGTGCACACCTTGTGCACTGCCAGCCTGTGGTGCACACCTTGTGCACTGCCAGCCTGTGGTGCACACCTTGTACACTGCCAGCCTATGGTGCAGACGTTGTGCACTGCCAGCCTGTGGTGCACACCTTGTGCACTGCCAGCCTGTGGTGCAGACGTTGTGCACTGCCAGCCTGTGGTGCACACATTGTGCACTGTCAGCCTGTGGTGCACACGTTGTGCACTGCCAGCCTGTGGTGCACACGTTGTGCACTGCTAGCCTGTGGTGCACACACCTTGTGCACTGCCAGCCTGTGGTGCACACCTTGTGCACTGCCAGCCTGTGGTGCACACTTTGTGCACTGTCAGCCTGTGGTGCACACCTTGTGCACTGTCAGCCTGTGGTGCACACCTTGTGCACTGTCAGCCTGTGGTGCACACCTTGTGCACTGCCAGCCTGTGGTGCAGACGTTGTGCACTGCCAGCCTGTGGTGCAAACGTTGTGCACTGCCAGCCTGTGGTGCACACGTTGTGCACTGCCAGCCTGTGGTGCACACGTTGTGCACTGCCAGCCTGTGGTGCACACGTTGCACTGCCAGCCTGTGGTGCACACGCTGTGCACTGCCAGCCTGGTGGTGCACAAATTGCACTGCCGTGTGGTGCACACCTTGTGCACTGCCAGCCTGTGGTGCACACCTTGTGCACTGTCAGCCTGTGGTGCACACCTTGTGCACTGCCAGCCTGTGGTGTACACCTTGTGCACTGCCAGCCTCAGCAACCAGATCGATCAGTCACGAGGCTTGGTGTGTGGACTGGCCCAGGGGACGATAACCCTTGAAACTGTCTTTAGGTACAAATCACGGGCCTACTTGCCCATGCCTAGCATGGGTCAGTAGGCCTACTGCAGTGCTTCTTTATTTTTATGTTCCTAAGATGAATTATTTTGAGAACAGTGACAGGAGAGTAATGTAAGAGTGACGCTGGGATGGTAAATGACAAGTCACTGGGATGTGGAACTCCAGTTCCTGGACCCAGCTGTCATTTCTGACTCATTAATTGGTTGGATAATGGATTTCAAGCATATCGGCTACACCATGCTCATTAAGGCTGCACGGTAACAGACAAGAACTGTGATCCTGAAGCAGGGATTAAAATCAACTCCAGCATATATACGCTGAAATAAATACACCTCTCCAGGTATATATCCCCAGCACTGACTCATTACACTCAGTGACCAGGTGTGCCTCGTGGCACTACAGGTAAAGTTCTAGCATGGATAGAGGCATGGCTTACCAATAGAAAGCAGAGAGTTTCCATTAATGGGGTCAAATCTGAATGGGGATTTGTCACCAGTGGCGTTCCACAAGGATCAGTTTTGGGGGCCCATTTTTTTCATAATTTACATAAATGCCCTTTGATGAAGGAATTGCAAGTACATGAGTAAATTTGCTGATGATACAAAATAGGCCGTATAATTCATTCTGAGGAGGATACCAATGAACTCCAGGAGGATTTGGATAAATTAATGTCTTGGTCTGAAAAGTGGCAGATGAAGTTCAATGTGGATAAGTGTAAGGTGCTAGTCGTTGGTAATGAAAATATCCCTCGAATTTATAAACTAGGTGAAGTTGAGCTTGATCATACAGAATGTGAAAAAGACTTGGGAGTCATGGTAAGCAGAAATCTAAAGCCAAGACAACAGTGCCTAAGTGTGCGCAATAAGGCTAACAGATTACTAGGATTTATTTCAGAAGTATAAGCAACAGAAGTCCAAAAGTTATTTTACAGCTCTATACATCACTAGTGAGACCTCATTTGGATTATGCAGCTCAGTTTTGGTCTCCTTACTACAGGATGGATATAGATTCATTGGAGAACATACAAAGAAGAATGACTAAAATGATTTACAGTATAAGAAATCTCCCGTATGAAGATAGACTTAGAGCATTGAATCTCCACTCTTGGAGAGACGTAGAATGAGGGAGATATCATCGAGGTGTACAAGTGGATGATGGGCATAAACAAAGGAGATATTAATAAAATACTGAGGATATCGAACCAAGTAAGAACCAGAAATAACGGATTTAAATTGATAAATTTAGATTTGAAAGGACATAGGCAAGTACTGGTTTTCGAACAGAGTTGTAGATGCGTGGAACAATCTTCCGAGTAGGGTGATAGAGGCTAGGACCTTGGGTGGCTTTAAAAAGAGATTGGACAAATATATGAGTGGGAGGGGCTGGGTTTGATTAGTGTCGTGAGTACAGGAGTAAATTCTTAGGTAGTGGTGGTTTTGATAAGGACCTGCCTTGTATGGGCCAGTAGGCCTTCTGCAGTGTTCCTCCATTCTTATGTTCTTATGTTCTTATTACACTCAGTGAGCAGGTGTGCCTCGTGGCACTACATTACACTCAGTGACCAGGTGTGTCTCGTGGCACTACATTACACTCAGTGACCAGGTGTGTCTCGTGGCACTACATTACACTCAGTGACCAGGTGTGTCTCGTGGCACCACATTACACTCAGTGACCAGGTGTGTCTCGTGGCACTACATTACACTCAGTGACCAGGTGTGTCTCGTGGCACTACATTACACTCAGTGACCAGGTGTGTCTCGTGGCACTACATTACACTCAGTGACCAGGTGTGTCTCGTGGCACTACATTACACTCAGTGACCAGGTGTGTCTCGTGGCACTACATTACACTCAGTGACCAGGTGTGTCTCGTGGCACTACATTACACTCAGTGACCAGGTGTGTCTCGTGGCACCACATTACTCTCAGTGACCAGGTGTGTCTCGTGGCACCACATTACACTCAGTGACCAGGTGTGTCTCGTGGCACTACATTACACTCAGTGACCAGGTGTGTCTCGTGGCACCACATTACACTCAGTGACCAGGTGTGTCTCGTGGCACCACATTACACTCAGTGACCAGGTGTGCCTCGTGGCACCACATTACACTCAGTGACCAGGTGTGTCTCGCCTCACCACATTACACTCAGTGACCAGGTGTGTCTCATGGCACCACATTACACTCAGTGACCAGGTGTGCCTCGTGGCACCACATTACACTCAGTGACCAGGTGTGCCTCGTGGCACCACATTACACTCAGTGACCAGGTGTGTCTCGTGGCACCATATTACACTCAGTGACCAGGTGTGTCTCGTGGCACCATATTACACTCAGTGATCAGGTGTGTCTCGTGGCACCACATTACACTCAGTGACCAGGTGTGTCTCGTGGCACTACATTACACTCAGTGACCAGGTGTGTCTCGTGGCACCACATTACTCTCAGTGACCAGGTGTGTCTCGTGGCACTATATTACACTCAGTGACCAGGTGTGTCTCGTGGCACCACATTACACTCAGTGACCAGGTGTACCTCGTGGCACCACATTACACTCAGTGACCAGGTGTGTCTCGTGGCACCACATTACACTCAGTGACCAGGTGTGCCTCGTGGCACCACATTACACTCAGTGACCAGGTGTGCCTCGTGGCACCACATTACACTCAGTGACCAGGTGTGCCTCGTGGCACCACATTACACTCAGTGACCAGGTGTGCCTCGTGGCACCACATTGTATGTCTAGCCTCAGTGTCAGTCAAGACATCAATCTGGAATAAACACTTTATCTTGCTCACAAGTTGATAAGCAAGACACTTGTACAACACTTATGTATCTTTATTACGGACACATCTTCTCCAGGCTGAGGGACTCATCACCTCACACTTGAACCGTTCTTCTGTACAGACACGGTACAAGTGTCTTAGTTATCAACTTGTCGGTACTCTTTACCATTATTATGTTCTCATCCAGGTTGTTGTCTTCCTCATCCTGGTAGTGGTCTTCCTCATCCAGGTAGTGGTCTTCCTTATCCAGGTTGTTGTCTTCCTCATCCTGGTAGTTGTCTTCCTCATCCAGGTAGTGGTCTTCCTTATCCAGGTAGTTGTCTTCTTCATCCAGGTAGTTGTCTTCCTTATCCAGGTTGTTGTCTTCCTCATCCTGGTAGTTGTCTTCCTCATCCTGGTAGTTGTCTTCCTCATCCCGTTAGTTGTCTTCCTCATCCAGGTAGTTGTCTTCCTTATCAAGGTAGATGTCTTCCTCATCCAGGTGGTTGTCTTCCTCATCCTGGTAGTTGTCTTCCCCATCCCGTTAGTTGTCTTCCTCATCCAGGTAGTTGTCTTCCTTATCAAGGTAGATGTCTTCCTCATCCAGGTAGTTCTCTTCCTCATTCAGGTAGTTGTCTTCCTCATCCAGGTAGTTCTCTTCCTCATCCAGGTAGTTGTCTTCCTCATCCAGGTAGTCGTCTTCCTCATCCAGGTAGTTGTCTTCCTCATCCAGGTTGTTGTCTTCCTCATCCAGGTTGTTGTCTTCCTCATCCAGGTAGTTGTCTTCCTCATCCAGGTAGTTGTCTTCCTTATCCAGGTTGTTGTCTTCCTCATCCAGGTAGCTGTCTTCCTCATCCAGGTAGATGTCTTCCTCATCCTGGTAGTTGTCTTCTTATCCAGGTAGTTGTCTTCCTCATCCAGGTAGTGGTCTTCCTTATCCAGGTAGTTGTCTTCTTCATCCAGGTAGTTGTCTTCCTTATCCAGGTTGTTGTCTTCCTCATCCTGGTAGTTGTCTTCCTCATCCTGGTAGTTGTCTTCCCCATCCCGTTAGTTGTCTTCCTCATCCAGGTAGTTGTCTTCCTTATCAAGGTAGATGTCTTCCTCATCCAGGTGGTTGTCTTCCTCATCCTGGTAGTTGTCTTCCCCATCCCGTTAGTTGTCTTCCTCATCCAGGTTGTTGTCTTCCTCATCCAGGTAGATGTCTTCCTCATCCAGGTAGTTCTCTTCCTCATCCAGGTAGTTGTCTTCCTCATCCAGGTAGTTCTCTTCCTCATCCAGGTAGTTGTCTTCCTCATCCAGGTAGTCGTCTTCCTCATCCTGGTAGTTTTCTTCCTTATCCAGGTTGTTGTCTTCCTCATCCAGGTAGCTGTCTTTCTCATCCAGGTAGCTGTCTTCCTCATCCAGGTAATTGTCTTCCTCATCCAGGTAGTTGTCTTCCTTATCCAGGTTGTTGTCTTCCTCATCCAGGTAGCTGTCTTCCTCATCCAGGTAGTGGTCTTCCTCTTCCAGGTAATTGTCTTCCTCATCCAGGTAGTTGTCTTCCTCATCCAGGTAGTTGTCTTCCTCATCCTGGTAGTTGTCCTCATCCAGTAAGTCGTCTTCTTCATCCAGTTAGTTGTCTTCCTCATCCAGGTAGTAGCCTTCCTCATCCTGATAGTTGTCGTAATCCAAGTAGTTGTCTTCTTCATCCTGGTAGTTTCCCTCGTCCATGTAATTGTTTCCTCATCCTGGTAGTTGTCCTCATCCAGACAGTTGTCCTCATCCTGGTAGTCATGCTCATGCTGGTAGTTGTCCTCATCCAGACAGTTGTCCTCATCCAGACAGTTGTCCCCATCCAGACAGTTGTCCTCATCCAGATAGTTGTCCTCATCCAGACAGTTGTCCTCATCCTGGTAGTCATGCTCATGCTGGTAGTTGTCCTCATCCAGACAGTTGTCCTCATCCAGACAGTTGTCCCCATCCAGACAGTTGTCCTCATCCAGATAGTTGTCCTCATCCAGACAGTTGTCCTCATCCAGATAGTTGTCCTCATCCAGACAGTTGTCCTCATCCAGATAGTTGTCCTCATCCAGACAGTTGTCCTCATCCAGATAGTTGTCCTCATCCAGATAGTTGTCCTCATCCAGATAGTTGTCCTCATCCAGATAGTTGTCCTCATCCATACAGTTGTCCTCATCCAGACAGTTGTCCTCATCCAGACAGTTGTCCTCATCCAGACAGTTGTCCTCATCCAGACAGTTGTCCTCATCCAGACAGTTGTCCTCATCCAGACAGTTGTCCTCATCCAGATAGTTGTCCTCATCCAGATAGTTGTCCTCATCCAGATAGTTGTCCTCATCCAGACAGTTGTCCTCATCCAGACAGTTGTCCTCATCCAGGTAGTCATGCTCATGCTGGTAGTTGTCCTCATCCAGACAGTTTTCCTCATCCAGACAGTTGTCCTCATCCAGACAGTTGTCCTCATCCAGACAGTTGTCCTCATCCAGACAGTTTTCCTCATCCAGACAGTTGTCCTCATCCAGACAGTTGTCCCCATCCAGACAGTTGTCCTCATCCAGATAGTTGTCCTCATCCAGACAGTTGTCCTCATCCAGATAGTTGTCCTCATCCAGACAGTTGTCCTCATCCAGATAGTTGTCCTCATCCAGACAGTTGTCCTCATCTAGATAGTTGTCCTCATCCAGATAGTTGTCCTCATCCAGATAGTTGTCCTCATCCAGATAGTTGTCCTCATCTAGACAGTTGTCCTCATCCAGACAGTTGTCCTCATCCAGGTAGTCATGCTCATGCTGGTAGTTGTCCTCATCCAGACAGTTTTCCTCATCCAGACAGTTGTCCTCATCCAGGTAGTCATGCTCATGCTGGTAGTTGTCCTCATCCTGGTAGTCATGCTCATGCTGGTAGTTGTCCTCATCCTTGTAGTCATGCTCATGCTGGTAGTTGTCCTCATCCTGGTAGTCATGCTCATGCTGGTAGTTGTCCTCATCCTGGTAGTCATGCTCATGCTGGTAGTTGTCCTCATCCAGGTAGTCATGCTCATGCTGGTAGTTGTCCTCATCCTGGTAGTCATGCTCATGCTGGTAGTTGTCCTCATCCTGGTAGTCATGCTCATGCTGGTAGTTGTAATCATCCTGGTAGTCATGCTCATGCTGGTAGTTGTCCTCATCCAGGTAGTCATGCTCATGCTGGTAGTTGTCCTCATCCTGGTAGTCATGCTCATGCTGGTAGTTGTCCTCATCCTGGTAGTCATGCTCATGCTGGTAGTTGTAATCATCCTGGTAGTCATGCTCATGCTGGTAGTTGTCCTCATCCAGGTAGTCATGCTCATGCTGGTAGTTGTCCTCATCCTGGTAGTCATGCTCATGCTGGTAGTTGTCCTCATCCTGGTAGATGTCTTCCTCACCCACGGGGTATGAAGGTGTTTTTTTTTCCTGAAAGTTTATTTGCAGGTCTTTTACTAGACTCAGTCGCGGTGTTGACAGCAAAGTTATCATACACGTCACGTCGATGTCAACCCCGTCATTGGTATCTGGTTCTGACCGACAAAGTGCGTTAGAAACCATCCAGAAATTATACTCTCCTGATCCCCTCTTCCTTCCTAGGTAACTTCGGTTAAGTTGTATTTCTAGTAAACACAAAGAATTCGTTCTCTGCTGTGTCCCTTCTGGACACGTCGGTGGTCAGGACAATGAACTGGCAGATCCCAGCCGCTCGGTCAGCTATTCACGACCTCTCAATTTTTGACGCACTCTCGTCTTTTAAATGAAGACTAACCTGTTGCATCAACTTATATTTAAGCTTACTCTTGCACTAACCTCCACCTCTCACTCGTTTAAATTTAACACATTCCTCCCTGCAGTGCTGTATGACCCTTACGGGTTTAGGTCTTTCTTAAAGCGAAATGTTCAGTTTCTCAGAGCATGATGTTCTCTTTCTCTGAGCAAGGTGTTCACTTTCTCTGAGCAAGGTGTTCACTTTCTCTGAGCAAGGTGTTCACTTTCTCTAAGCAAGGTGTTCACTTTCCCTAAGCAAGGTGTTCACTTTCTCTAAGCAAGGTGTTCACTTTCTCTGAGCAAGGTGTTCACTTTCTCTGAGCAAGGTGCTCACTTTCTCTGAGCAAGGTGTTCACTTTCTCTGAGCAAGGTGTTCACTTTCTCTAAGCAAGGTGTTCACTTTATCTAAGCAAGGTGTTCACTTTCTCTGAGCAAGGTGTTCACTTTCTCTAAGCAAGGTGTTCACTTTCTCTAAGCAAGGTGTTCACTTTCTCTGAGCAAGGTGTTCACTTTCTCTGAGCAAGGTGCTCACTTTCTCTGAGCAAGGTGTTCACTTTCTCTGAGCAAGGTGTTCACTTTCTCTAAGCAAGGTGTTCACTTTAAGCAAGGTGTTCACTTTCTCTGAGCAAGGTGTTCACTTTCTCTAAGCAAGGTGTTCACTTTCTCTAAGCAAGGTGTTCACTTTCTCTGAGCAAGGTGTTCACTTTCTCTAAGCAAGGTGTTCACTTTCTCTAAGCAAGGTGTTCACTTTCTCTGAGCAAGGTGCTCACTTTCTCAGAGGATGGTGTTCACTCTCTGAGCAAGGTGCTCACTTTCTCTGAGCAAGGTGCTCACTTTCTCTGAGCAAGGTGTTCACTTTCTCTGAGCAAGGTGTTCACTTTCTCTAAGCAAGGTGTTAATTTCTCTAAGCAAGGTGTTCACTTTCTCTGAGCAAGGTGTTCACTTTCTCTAAGCAAGGTGTTCACTTTCTCTAAGCAAGGTGTTCACTTTCTCTGAGCAAGGTGTTCACTTTCTCTGAGCAAGGTGTTCACTTTCTCAGAGCAAGGTGTTCACTTTCTCTAAGCAAGGTGTTCACTTTCTCTGAGCAAGGTGTTCACTTTCTCTGAGCAAGGTGTTCACTTTCTCTGAGCAAGGTGTTCACTTTCTCTAAGCAAGGTGTTCACTTTCTCTGAGCAAGGTGTTCACTTTCTCTAAGCAAGGTGTTCACTTTCTCTACGCAAGGTGTTCACTTTCTCTGAGCAAGGTGTTCACTTTATCTAAGCAAGGTGTTCACTTTCTCTAAGCAAGGTGTTCACTTTCTCTGAGCAAGGTGCTCACTTTCTCAGAGGATGGTGTTCACTCTCTCTGAGCAAGGTGCTCACTTTCTCAGAGGATGGTGTTCACTCTCTCTGAGCAAGATGTTCACTTTCTTTGAGCAGGTGTTCATTTTCTCTGAGTAAGGTGTTCACTTTCTCAAAGCAAGGTGCTCACTTTCTCTGAACAGGGTATTCACTTTCTCAGAGCTTGGTGTTCACTTTCTCTGAACAAGGCGTTCACTTTCTCTGAACAAGGCGTTCACTTTCTCAGAGGAGGGTGTTCACCTTCGCTCCCCCGAGCATGTGAACACCAGGGCGTTGCCCTGCACTTTCACACTCGCTGAGAGAGCAAATGAAAGTTGCACGCCTTCACTTTCACTGTCACGATTCGGTGGCTCTAGTGGTGAATGTGGCAGATGTGAAAATGATAGAAGGTGATTACTACTTGTTACTTTCTAGGAAGTGAATATCAGAAAGGCAGAGAGAAACAGAGAGACAGAGAGAGAGAGAAACAGAGAGGGAGAGAGAGAGTGCAGATAGATAAACTGGTATGCATGCATGTATGCATGCATACATGCATGCATACATGCATACATGCATGCATGTATGCAAGCAAACATAGAGACAAGCAGGCAAGCAGCTGGGCAGACAGGCAGGCAGGCAACAAGGCAGGCAGGCAGACAGGAAGGCAGGCAGGCAGGCAGTCAGGAAGGCAGGCAGGCAGGCAGACATGAAGGCAGGCAGGCAGGCAGTCAGGAAGGCAGGCAGGCAGGCAGGCAGTCAGGAAGGCAGGCAGGCAGGCAGACATGAAGGCAGGCAGGCAGGCAGTCAGGAAGGCAGGCAGTCAGGAAGGCAGGCAGACAGGAAGGCAGGCAGGCAGGAAGGCAGGCAGGCAGGAAGGCAGGTAGGCAGGAAAGCAGGCAGGAAAGAAGGCAGGAAGGAAGGCAGGCAGGATGAAAGGCACGAAGGCAGGCATGCAGACATAAAGGTAGGCAGGCATGCAGGCAGGCAGGCAGGCTGACAGGCAGGCAGTCAGGCATGAAGGAAGGAAGGCAGGCAGGAAGGAAGGCAGGCAGGATGAAAGGCACGAAGGCAGGCATGCAGACATAAAGGTAGGCAGGCATGCAGGCAGGCAGGCAGGCTGACAGGCAGGCAGGCAGGCAGGCAGGCTGACAGGCAGGCAGTCAGGCATGAAGGAAGGAAGGCAGGCAGGAAGGCAGGCATGCAGGAAGGCAGGCAGGCAGAAAGGCAGGCAGGCAGAAAGGCAAGCAGGCAGGGAGGAAGGTAGGCACGAAGGAAGGCAGGCAGGCAGGAATGCAGGAAGGCAGGCAGAAGGCAGGCAGGCAGGCAAGAAGGCAGGCAGGCAGGCAAGAAGGCAGGCAGGCAGGAAGGAAGGTAGGCAGGCTGGCAGGAATGCAGGCAACCAAGAAGGCAGGTAGGAAGGCAAGCCTGCATGCAGGTAAACAAGCAAGCAGGGAAGCAAGCAAGCAGGCAAGCACATTCACGTCCCATCATGGTATAGTTCAACACCTCACATATCTGTGTGTGCATGTACACACGGGTACATACATGCATGTATACATGGACAAACAAATGCATGCACGAGCACACAAGCACACATAGCTTCGCACAAGCCTTCACATGCATGCATTTGTTGCGCCCTCACACACACGCACGGGCGCACACACACACATAAACACACACACACACACACACACACACACACACACACTCTCACAGGTGTATAGTGACGTGTATAGTATGCAAAGTCATGGAGAAGATCATCAGGAGGAGAGTGGTGGAGCACCTAGAAAAACACAAGCTTATAAACGACAACCAGCACGGTTTCAGGGAAGGAAAATTCTGTGTCACAAACCTACTGGAGTTTTATGACAAGGTAACAGAAGTAAGACACGAGAGAGAGGAGTGGATAGACTGTATTTTCTTGGACTGCAAGAAGGCGTTCGACACAGTTCCTCACAAGAGGTTAATGCAAAAGCTAGAGGATCAGGCACACGTAACAGGAAAGGCACTGCAATGGATCAGAGAATATCTGACAGGGAGGCAACAACGAGTCATGGTACGTGACGAGGTGTCAGAGTGGGCACCTGTGACGAGTGGGGTTCCACAGGGGTCAGTCCTAGGACCTGTGCTGTTTTTAGTATATGTGAATGACATAACGGAAGGGATAGACTCAGAAGTGTCCCTGTTTGCAGATGATGTGAAGTTAATGAAAGAATTAAATCAGTCGAGGATCAGGTAAGACTACAAAGGGACCTGGACAGGCTACAAGCCTGGTCCAGTAACTGGCTCCTTAAATTTAACCCTGCCAAATGTAAAGTCATGAAGATCGGGGAAGGGCAAAGAAGACCGCAGACAGAGTATAGTCTAGGTGGCCAAAGACTGCAAACCTCACTCAAGAAAAAAGATCTTGGGGTGAGTATAATACCGAGCACATCTCCTGAGGCACACATCAATCAGATAACTGCTGCAACATACGGGCGGCTGGCAAACCTAAGAATAGCGTTCCAATACCTCACTAAGGAATCATTCAAGACTCTGTACACCATATACGTCAGGCCCATACTGGAGTATGGAGCACCAGTTTGGAACCCACACCTAGTCAAGCACGTCAAGAAATTAGAGAAAGTGCAAAGGTTTGCAACAAGACTAGTCCCAGAGCTAAGGGGATTGTCCTACGAAAAAAAATTAAGGGAAATCGGCCTGACGACATTAGAGGACAGGAGGGTTAGGGAAGACATGATAACGACATATAAAATACTGCGAGGAATAGATAAGGTGGACAGAGACAAGAGTTTCCAGAGAGGGGACACAGAAACAAGGGGTCACAATTGGAAGTTGAAGACTCCTATGAGTCAAAGGGATGTTAGGAAGTAATTCTTCAGTCATAGAGTTGTCAGGAAGTGGAATAGCCTAGAAAGTGACGTAGTGGAGGCAGGAACCATACATAGTTTTAAAGACGAGGTTTGATAAAGCTCATGGAGCAGGGAGAGAGAGGACCTAGTAGCAATCAGTGAAGAGGCGGGGCCAGGAGCTATGAATCGACCCCCTGCAACCACAAATAGGTGAGTACAAATTGGTGAGTACACACACACACACGCATACACACACATACACACAGTAAAAAAGGCCAACGTAGTCACCATTTTTAAGAAAGGAGACAGAAAAGAGGCACTAAACTATAGACCGGTGTCACTTACGTGTATAGTGTGCAAAGTCTTGGAGAAAATCATCAGGAAAAGAATGGTGGAACACCTCGAGCTGAACAGGATAATCAACGCCAGACAGCACGGATTCAGGGAAGGCAAATCCTTTGTAACAAACCTCCTGGAGTTCTATGATAAAGTAACAGAGGTAAGACAAGAGAGAGAAGGGTGGGTTGATTGCATTTTCCTGGACTGCAGGAAGGCCTTCGACACAGTTCCTCATATGAGATTAGTCAAGAAGCTGGAAGAACAAGCATGTATAACAGGAAGGGCACTGGAATGGATCAGGGAATACCTGACAGGGAGGCAACAACGGGTCATGGTGCGTGATGAGGTATCACAGTGGGCGCCTGTGACGAGCGGGGTCCCGTAGGGGTCAGTCCTAGGACCAGTGCTATTCTTGGTATATGTGAATGACATGACGGACGGGATAGACTCAGAAGTGTCTGTTCGCAGATGATGTGAAGTTAATGAGGAGAATCACATCGGAGGAGGACCAAGCAGAACTTCAAAGAGACCTGGACATGCTGGACACCTGGTCCAGCAACTGGCTTCTCGAATTTAATCCCACCAAATGCAAAGTCATGAAGATCGGGGAAGGGCAAAGAAGACCGCTGACAGAGTACAGGCTAGGTGGACAAAGGCTACAAACCTCGTTAAAGGAAAAAGACCTTGGGGTGAGTATAACGCCAAGCACGTCTCCGGAGGCACACATCAACCAGATAACTGCGGCAGCATATGGGCGACTGGCAAACCTAAGATTAGCGTTCCGTTACCTTAACAAGGAATCGTTCAAGACACTGTACACCGTGTACGTCAGGCCCATACTAGAGTATGCAGCACCAGTCTGGAACCCACACCTGGTCAAGCACGTCAAGAAATTAGAAAAAGAGCAAAGGTTTACGACAAGGTTAGTTCCACAACTCAGGGGACTGTCCTATGAAGAAAGGGTGAGGGAAATAGGACTAACAACACTGGAGGACAGAAGGGTTAGAGGAGACATGATAACGACATACAAAATACTGCGGGGAATCGACAAGGTAGACAGTGACAGGATGTTCCAGAGAGGGAACACAGAAACAAGGGGACACAATTGGAAACTGAAGACTCAGATGAGTCAAAGGGATGTTAGGAAGCATTTCTTCAGCCATAAAGTAGTCAGGAAGTGGAATAGTCTAGCAAACGATGTAGTGGAGTCAGGAACCATACATAGCTTTAAGACAAGGTATGATAAAGCTCATGGAGCAGGGAGGGAAGATACCCAGTAGTGGACAGTGAAGAGGCGGGGCCAGGAGCTGAGTTTCGACCCCTGCAACCACAACTAGGTGAGTACACACACACAGGAGCTGAGTCTCGACCCCTGCAACCACAAATAGGTGAATACACACACATGCGCGCGCGCGCGTACACATACGCTCACCCAGTAGCGGCCAGTAAAGAGGCGGGGCCAGGAGCTATGACTCGACCCTATAACTAGGCGAGTACACACACGATGTGAAGAAGTTGATGAGAAGAATTCAATCGGACGAGGACCAAGCAGAACTACAAAGGGATCTGGACAGGCTGCAAGCCTGGTCCAGCAACTGGCTCCTTGAGTTCAATCCCACCAATTCATGAAGAGTGGGGAAGGGCAAAGAAGACCACAGACGGAGTACAGTCTAGGGGGCCAGAGCCTACAAATCTCAATCAAGGAAAAGGATCTTGGGGTGAGTATAACACCAGGCACATCTCCTGAGACGCACATCAACCAAATAACTGCTGCAGCATATGGGCGCCTAGCAAACCTAAGAACAGCATTCCGACATCTTAATAAGGAGTCATTTAAGACCCTGTTCACTGTGTACGTTAGGCCCATACTGGAGTATACAGCGCCAGTTTGGAACCCTCACCTAGCCAAGCATGTAAGGAAACTCGAGAAAGTGCAAAGGTTTGCAACAAGACTAGTCCCGGAGCTAAGGGGTATGTCCTACGAGGAGAGGTTACGGGAAATCGACCTGACGACACTGGAAGACAGGAGAGATAGGGGGGGATATGATAACGACTTATAAAATACTGAGAAGAATCGACAAGGTGGACAGAGCCAGAATGTTGCAGATATGGGACACAGCAACAAGGGGTCACAGTTGGAAGTTGAAGACTCAGATGAATCACAGAGATGTTAGGAAGTATTTCTTCAGTCACAGAGTTGTCAGGAAGTGGAATAGTCTGGGAAGTGATGTAGTGGAGGCAGGATCCATACATAGCTTTAAGACGAGGTATGACAAAACTCATGGAGCAATGAGATAGAGGATCCAGTAGCGATCAGTGAAGAGGCGTGGCCAGGAGCTGAGTCTCGACCCCTGCAACCACAATTATGTGAGTACCCACACACACACACACACAGGAGGCAGTGCTAGAACACATACTGTTCATAATATAAGTGTATGACCTAGCAGAGGGGACTGAGTCCTGTGTCACTGTTTATGGACGACGTAAAACTAATGAGATGACTGAGAAGGGTAAACAACAGCACTAAACACCAAGGTGACCTCAGCAGACTGCAGATGTGGTCAAATAAGTGGCTCCTCGAGTTCGACCCATACACACGTGTAGGGTCGTGGTGATTTGGAGGTGTGAGCAGATCGGGCCCACAAATATTGATAGTGTTCATGATACGGTGCCCATGGCTACAGTGCCCATAACTACAGTGCTTATGGTTACAGTGCCCATGGTTACAGCGCCCATGGCTCCCCTGCTTATCACTGAATTCATTTTACATTTCTTCCCATGTCTCTCACTTCAGTACATTGTTATGGATGTGCGTAGGATAGGGAGCAGCCCACCAGCATCTTCCATGTGTATATCATCATGATGTATCTCTCCTTCACTCCAGAGGGCACATATTCACCAGTGTTAATACTGTTATTGGTTTTATGTGAGCAGTAAACAATGTCTGTATCTCTTCAAGGTCTCATATTTCTCCCACCTTTAATGGAGGTGTCTACATGAAGCAGTACTCCGGGGTGGGTGGCTAGAGAGCACATAGCATACTCAGGCTAGAGAGCACATAAGTCAGGTACTCAGGCTAGAGAGCACATGAAGCAGTACTCCAGGCTAGAGAGCACATGAAGCAGTACTCCAGGCTAGAGAGCACATGAAGCAGTACTCCAGGCTAGAGAGCACATGAAGCAGTACTCCAGGCTAGAGAGCACACATGTGTCATCACTGACAATGTTTTACTTCTTCTCAAAGTTCTCATTATGAACTCTGTCATTTTTCTAGTTGTTGCAACATTTGCGTTATTGTGTTCTCTAAGTGAAAGGTCAGCAGACATTATAACACCAGATCCTTCACATGTTCGTTTTGTTCTATTTAGTGGTTTTTATGTATTATATATACAGCGCTCTTTGTCAGTTCCTCATTATATTTCTTATCTGAGCAGTTGGATTTCCTTCATTGCATTACTTTGTACTGCCCATTGGAAGACTTTGTTTATATTCTCGCAGTTTTTTCGTGTCTTATACTGAGGTGACATTCATGTTTATTTTCGTACCAATCATGATGTGCATCTGTGGCGAGTGTTTTGTTTTTTTATATCTGGCTCTGTGAGGCTGAGAAACAGTAAAGGTGCCAGGACGGTTCCTTTGGAATACTGAGTTTTTTTGCTTTGCTAATGCTGGATTTTGTTCTGTTTACTAATTTGTGTTTTATATGTCAGAAAACTATTTGCTTACTTGTCCCATCATATCAGTTGACCTCATATTATATGTCAATCACTCCATGGTTGTTTTTCTGAAATTCCTTCTAGAAATTTATGTAGACCACAGTTGCATACTGATTTTTTTTCTAAAACCTGCGTAAACTTGTCATTATGATGTAGTAGTTGTGACAAACTTGCTCTCCCCGCTCTTAATCCATCTTGGATTGTGTTGTGTTGGTGATGCTCTTCCATAAAGTTTGTGATTTAACTTCTGACCAACCTTTTAAAGTCTTCGATGATGTGCAGTGTTTATGACACTGGTCTGTAATATGTTGTCAGAGTCTACGGCGTCCTTTGTGCACAGAGTTGTGTCGCACTTGTTAAGGCCTCCAGTATTTACATCTTTGTTCAGAGAGTACTAAATGTTTGTGCTTCTGATATTTTGCACTTCTCTATAAATAAGGGACTCCAAAAATCCGGCCAATGGTGCTGCATAAATGCTCATGCTTTCTATTTCTTTTCTGGAATCTATGGTAGTAGTACTTATGGTAGTAGTACTTATGGTAGTAGTACTTATGCCAGATATATGATTTGTAGAGGTGTCAGAAGTAATGGAAAGCGAAGTCAGCATCAACTGTTTGGTGGATGCTGAACATTGATTCATATTAAGATATTGCTCATTTATTTTTCATGGTGTGTGTTTGAACCTCGTGTGAGTAATGGATTAGTTCCGTGGGTGGTTCTGGACTCGGATTTTGCGTATGTGTAGAAGTGTTTTTTTTTTTTTTTAATTTGAACAGGTTTTTGCTCCCTTTGAGCTTCTTGTGTCTGGTATGAATGTTTGAGTGTCTTTATAGTTACTCTCTCAACTTAGATTTTCTTGCCTTCGTTGTGACACGTGCTCCCTTTATAGCAGTTCAGTAATATTGTTCTTCTTCCACGTAAGCTTTCTCAGTAGAGCATTATTTATACATACTATGTATGTCTACAATAAACGTTTACAAGCACTGGTGTGACTTTACAGAGTACGGAACTGTGTCTCAGATAATATCTGATTCTTGACGTTGAATTTACTGAGCATTCCTTCTCATTGAATATTTCTGGAGTGCTCCACACCTGAATTTATACTTGCTTTATTGTAGCCAGGAACGAGTGGTATTTAATCAATAACAACACTGCGACTAGCCGAGGACTCGAACCCATGTCGTTTTGGCCCGCCTCATGGTGAGCGAAAATCACATGACACTCTAACCCACAGGACCTGTGTTGTTATTTATATTTGTTTATATTTCTATGAAGCTGTGATCAGAGGCTGCTGTATATGAGTCTGTTATGTCTGTGTATAGTTCCCCCTTGTTTGAAATAGATTTTTACACTTTATAAACAACGGGTAACTAATCATAGACTCAAATACAATATATTCTGATCACAGCTTCATATACCCCGTTGTTTGTGATGAACAAGTGAAGTGTATTTTCATCTCTAATGGTTTCTGTTATCTGATGGTTCAAAGTAAACATTCATAGAGTCCCATTAGCTTTCTGGTATGTATTTGCTGGATTAACGTCCTTCCAGGAATTCCTTCAAACACAACGCTCTTGTTTACCAGCTTCCATTACGAGTTCTTATGTTCTTATGTGTTTCAGTAAACATTCCAGACACAACATATGCTTCTGTAAGGAGCCCAGTTATGTCGTTAACTTTGTTAGTTCTATTTATGTTCAATCCCTGTGTCTTGGCACAAAGGAAAGTAGATTTACTATTTGGAATGTTTAGGTTTTGTGGATTTTTTTTTTGTTAGATGAGGGAATAAATAGCGATATAAGCAAATTTGCTGATGACACCAAAATAGGCCGTCCAATTCATTCTAATGAGGACATTAGAGCACTCCAGGATGATTTGAATAGACTGATGCAGTGGTCGGAGAAGTGGCAGATGCAGTTTAATATAGACAAATGCAAAGTTCTAAATGTTGGGCAGGACAATAACCATGCCACATATAAACTGAATAATGTAGATCTTAATATTACGGATTGCGAAAAGGATTTAGGAGTTCTGGTTAGCAGTAATCTAAAACCAAGACAACAGTGCATAAGTGTTCGCAATAAAGCTAACAGAATCCTTGGCTTCATATCAAGAAGTATAAATAATAGAAATCCTCAGGTTGCTCTTCAACTCTATATATCTTTGGTTAGGCCTCATTTAGATTATGCTGCACAGTTCTGGTCACCGTATTACAGAATGGATATAAATGCTCTGGAAAACGTACAAAGGAGGATGACTAAGTTGATCCCATGTATCAGAAATCTTCCCTATGAGGATAGACTGAGGGCCTTGAATCTGCACTCTCTAGAAAGGCGTAGAATTAGGGAAGGGTATGATTGAGGTGTATAAATGGAAAACAGGAATAAACAAAGGGGATGTAAATAACATGCTAAAAATATCCAGCCAAGACAGGACTCGCAGCAATGGTTTCAAGTTGGAAAAGTTCAGATTCAGGAAGGATATAGGAAAGCATTGGTTTGGTAATAGAGTTGTGGATGAGTGGAACAAACTCCCGAGTACCGTCATAGAAGCTAAGACGTTGTGTAGTTTTAAAATAGGTTAGATAAATACATGAGTGGGTGTGGTTGGGTGTGAGTTGGACCTGACTAGCTTGTGCTACTAGGTCAGTTGCCGTGCTCCTCCCTTAAGTGAATGGGACCTGACCTGACTACCTTAAGCCATTGGCTTAAGCTGGTGGGTGAATTGGACCTGCCTCGCATGGGCCAGTAGGCCTGCTGCAGTGTTCCTCCTTATGTTCTTACTGAACTATCTTGTATAATGTCTCAGTCTACACATTCTTAGTTCCCCGCACTACAGTGCTGACTGTATTATGTGACGTTGTATGTCTGGCTCTGGTGTGTGACTCGCTGTGTTGCAGCTGGACACCAGCTGCAACACAGGTATGCATGTATCTTTTACTGTATACCTTTGTTCTTTACCTTTGTTATCTTTTTTCCTTATATTTTTGTTGTTGTTGTTGTCTACTATTGCACTCTGCCTTCAGCCTCTTCACATGTTTTTTCTATGCCTCTGTGTCCTCTTCATGGGGAATTTTTATGCATCTCAGATCGTAATGTTATTTCAAGTCTGACTATTTGTATCTTCTAAAATAGAATCAAATTCCTCTGGCATAGTATTTACATAGGTCATCTTTTTATCATATTTTTGTGTCGTTAGTTGATCAAAGGTGCTTTATCTAGTGCAGTTTTTTCTTTGGTCTGTGTTTTAATATTGTATGCTGTCTCTCTTGACGGAATTCATCTCATACGTAGCACTATTTTTTGTCTCACCTGCAGTGATGCACACCTGAGCTTCAGTGCTCATCTGTGCTACCCTGCATATATATTACTGTCTCATCTGTGCTACCCTGCATATATATTACTGTCTCATATGTGCTACCCTGCATATATATTACTGTCTCATCTGTGCTACCCTGCATATATATTACTGTCTCATCTGTGCTACCCTGCATATATATTACTGTCTCATATGTGCTACCCTGCATATATATTACTGTCTCATCTGTGCTTCCCAGCATATATATTACTGTCTCATCTGTGCTACCCTGCATATATATTACTGTCTCATCTGTGCTACCCTGCATATATATTACTGTCTCATCTGTGCTACCCTGCATATATATTACTGTCTCATCTGTGCTTCCCAGCATATATATTACTGTCTCATCTGTGCTACCCTGCATATATATTACTGTCTCATCTGTGCTACCCAGCATATATATTACTGTCTCATCTGTGCTACCCTGCATATATATTACTGTCTCATCTGTGCTACCCAGCATATATATTACTGTCTCATCTGTGCTACCCAGCATATATATTACTGTCTCATCTGTGCTACCCAGCATATATATTACTGTCTCATCTGTGCTACCAGCATATATATTACTGTCTCATCTGTGCTCCTGCATATATATTACTGTCTCATCTGTACGCATATATATTACTGTCTCATCTGTGCTTCCTAGCATATATATTACTGTCTCATCTGTGCTACCCAGCATATATATTACTGTCTCATCTGTGCTACCATGCATATATATTACTGTCTCATCTGTGCTACCCTGCATATATATTACTGTCTCATCTGTGCTACCCAGCATATATATTACTGTCTCATCTGTGCTACCCTGCATATATATTACTGTCTCATCTGTGCTACCCAGCATATATATTACTGTCTCATCTGTGCTACCCTGCATATATATTACTGTCTCATCTGTGCTACCGCATATATATTACTGTCTCATCTGTGCTACCCTGCATATATATTACTGTCTCATCTGTGCTACCCAGCATATATATTACTGTCTCATCTGTGCTACCCAGCATATATATTACTGTCTCATCTGTGCTACCCTGCATATATATTACTGTCTCATCTGTGCTACCCTGATATATATTACTGTCTCATCTGTGCTACCCTGCATATATATTACTGTCTATCTGTGCTACCCAGCATATATATTACTGTCTCATCTGTGCTACCCAGCATATATATTACTGTCTCATCTGTGCTACCCTGCATATATATTACTGTCTCATCTGTGCTACCCTGCATATATATTACTGTCTCATCTGTGCTACCCAGCATATATATTACTGTCTCATCTGTGCTACCCGCATATATATTACTGTCTCATCTGTGCTACCCAGCATATATATTACTGTCTCATCTGTGCTACCCAGCATATATATTACTGTCTCATCTGTGCTACCCAGCATATATATTACTGTCTCATCTGTGCTACCCAGCATATATATTACTGTCTCATCTGTGCTACCCAGCATATATATTACTGTCTCATCTGTGCTACCCAGCATATATATTACTGTCTCATCTGTGCTACCACATATATATTACTGTCTCATCTGTGCTACCCAGCATATATATTACTGTCTCATCTGTGCTACCTGCATATATATTACTGTCTCATCTGTGCTACCCAGCATATATATTACTGTCTCATCTGTGCTACCCAGCATATATATTACTGTCTCATCTGTGCTACCCAGCATATATATTACTGTCTCATCTGTGCTACCCAGCATATATATTACTGTCTCATCTGTGCTACCCAGCATATATATTACTGTCTCATCTGTGCTACCCTGCATATATATTACTGTCTCATCTGTGCTACCCAGCATATATATTACTGTCTCATCTGTGCTACCCAGCATATATATTACTGTCTCATCTGTGCTACCCAGCATATATATTACTGTCTCATCTGTGCTACCCAGCATATATATTACTGTCTCATCTGTGCTACCCAGCATATATATTACTGTCTCATCTGTGCATATTTACTCCATGCCAATATATATTACTGTCTCATCTGTGCTACCAGCATATATATTACTGTCTCATCTGTGCTACCCGCATATATATTACTGTCTCATCTGTGCTACCCTGCATATATATTACTGTCTCATCTGTGCTACCCTGCATATATATTACTGTCTCATCTGTGCTACCCTGCATATATATTACTGTCTCATCTGTGCTACCCAGCATATATATTACTGTCTCATCTGTGCTACCCAGCATATATATTACTGTCTCATCTGTGCTACCCTGCATATATATTACTGTCTCATCTGTGCTATATATTACTTCTCATCTGTGCTCCATATATTACTGTCTCATCTGTGCTACCCTAGCATATATATTACTGTCTCATCTGTGCTACCCTGCATATATATTACTGTCTCATCTGTGCTACCCAGCATATATATTACTGTCTCATCTGTGCTACCCTGCATATATATTACTGTCTCATCTGTGCTACCCTGCATATATATTACTGTCTCATCTGTGCTACCCTGCATATATATTACTGTCTCATCTGTGCTACCCTGCATATATATTACTGTCTCATCTGTGCTACCCTGCATATATATTACTGTCTCATCTGTGCTACCCTGCATATATATTACTGTCTCATCTGTGCCTCCCTTCTCTTGTGCTTCTGCCTCACTGGTGTTGTTCTGTACTTATGTTACCTCCGCTAGCTATGCCATCTGTCATTTCTTCACTTTCACACCTATTATATATATATATATATATATATATATATATATATATATATATATATATATATATATATATATATATATATATATATATATATTAAAGCACCTGAGAACAAACTTGCCACAAAAAAGTCACATTACCTGAGTTACCTGGAGAGAGTTCCAGGTCAACGCCTGCCCGGTCTGTGACCAGGCCTCATCCACTCATGCACTTATGACCTTTTACCTAACATGACTGATCTATTTTTCCCCAGGTTGTTTTAGACTTGATGTATCTCATGCAATGAATTTAGCTGACACACCAACTATAGTTCATGAATTCAGACAGAGATTTGTGGTAACATAGTCGTTGTTTGGGACTATGGTGGAGTGCTCAGGTGAATGAGTTTAGTGAGAGGCACTATGGTGGGTGCCATGTGTAGGCATGATTGGGCACTATGGTGGAGTGCCAGGTGTGAATGTATGGGCACTATGGTGGAGTGCCAGGTGTGAGTGTATGAGAGTGGGCACTATGGTGGAGTGCCATGTGTGAGTGCATGTGTGGGCACTATGGTGGAGTACCATGTGTGAGTGCATGAGTGGGCACTATGGTGGAGTGTCAGGTGTGAATGTATGGGCACTATGGTGGAGTGCCAGGTGTGAGTGTATGAGTGGGCACTATGGTGGAGTGCCAGGTGTGTGTATGAGAGTGGGCAAAATGGTAGAGTGCCAGGGGTCATTATATGAGAGTAGACACTATGGTGGAGTGCCAGGTGTGAGTGTATGAGAGTGGGTACTATGGTGGAGTGCCAGGTGTAAGTGTATGAGTGGGCACTATGGTGGAGTGCCAGTTGTGAGTGTATGAGAGTGGGCACTATGGTGGAGTGCAAGGGGTCAGTATATGAGAGTAGGCACTATGGTGGAGTGCCAGGTGTGAGTGTATGAGAGTGGGTACTATGATGGAGTGCCAGGTGTGAGTGTATATGAGAGTGGGCACTACGTTGGAGTGCCAGGTGTGAGTGTATGAGAGTGGACACTATGGTGGAGTGCCACGTGTGAGTATATGAGTGGGCACTATGGTGGAGTGCCAGGTGTGAGTATATGAGAGTGGGTACTATGGTGGAGTACCAGGTGCGAGTGTATGAGAGTGGGCACTACGGTGGAGTGCCAGGTGTGAGTGTATAAGAGTGGGTACTATGGTGGAGTGCCAGGTGTGAGTGTATGAGTGGGCACTATGGTGGAGTGCCAGGTGTGAGTGTATGAGAGTGGGCACTATGATGGAGTGCAAGGGGTCAGTATATGAGAGTAGGCACTATTTTGGAGTGCTAGGTGTGAGTGTATGAGAGTGGGTACTATGGTGGAGTACCAGGTGCGAGTGTATGAGAGTGGGCACTACGGTGGAGTGCCAGGTGTGAGTGTATGAGAGTGGGCACTATGGTGGAGTGTCATGTGTGAGTGTATGAGAGAGCGCACTATGGTGGAGTGCCAGGGGTCAGTATATGTGTGTAGGCACTATGGTGGAGTGCCAGGTGTGAGTGTATGAGAGTGGGTACTATGGTGGAGTGCCAGGTGTGAGTGTATGAGAGTGGGCACTATGGTGAGTGCCAGGTGTAAATGTATGAGTGGGCACTATGGTGGAGTGCCAGGTGTGAGTGTATGAGAGTGGGCACTATGATATAGTGCCAGGGGTCAGTATATGAGAGTGGGCACTATTGTGGAGTGCCATGTGTGAGTGTATGAGAGTGGGCACTATGGTGGAGTGCCAGGTGTGAGTGTATGAGAGTGGGCACTATGGTGGAGTGCCAGGGGTCAGTACATGAGAGTGGGCGGAAAAGCAGAAAACACACACACACACACACACACACAACACGCCCCGATGGCTTGGTGGCTAGCGCTCTTGCTTCACGCACGGAGGGGCCCTCCGTGCGTGAAGCAAGAGCGGGCCCGAAACATTTCGAAGTGTTTCGTTACACACACACACACACATATATACAACAGGCCTAGTGTCTAATCGACATGTGCCTAGGACAAAATGGTAACTAACTAACTAACACACACACTCACACAAGGTGGACAGAGACAGGATGTCCCAAAGATGGGACACAGCAACAAGGGGACACAGTTGGAAGTTGAAGACTCAGATGAATCACAGGGATGTTAGGAAGTATTTCTTCAGTCACAGAGTTGTCAGGAAGTGGAATAGTCTGGGAAGTGATGTAGTGGAGGCAGGATCCATACATAGAGTGACCGAGTAGCGGCCAGTGAAGAGGCGGGGCCAGGAGCTGTGACTCGACCCCTGCAACCACAACAACAACTACTAGGTGAGTACACACATACACACACACACACACATACACACAAACATAAACATACACACTCACATACACATACACATACACACACATTCACACACATACACACATACATACACATAAACACACATACACACACACATACATACCCGGTGGCCAGGTGGCTAAAGTTCTCGCTTCACGCACGGAGGGCCCGGGTTCAATTCCCGGTGGGGCGGAAACATTTCGAAGTGTTTCCTTACATACACACACACACACACACACACACACACACACACGCACATAGACACATCCAGCATGGATTCAGAGACAGGATATCATGTGTCACGAACGTATTGGAGTTCTATGACAAGGTGATAACAGTAAAACAAGAGAGAGGTGGGTAGATTGCGTTTTCTTGGACTGTAAGAAGACTTTTGACTTAGAGGCAGGTATAACGGGAAAGACACTGCAATGGATCAGGGAATACCTGTCGGGAAGACATCAGCGAGTCATGGTACGTAGAGGTGTCAGAGTGCGCGCCTGTGACGAGCGGGGTTCCACAGGGGTCAGTTCTAGGACCAGTGCTGTTTCTGGTATATGTGAATGACATGACGGAAAGAATAGACGGAGGAGAATTCAATCGGAGGAGGATAAGGCAGGACTACAAAGGGATCTGGACAGGCTGCAGGCCTGGTCCAGAAACTGGCACCTGGAGTTCAACCCCACCAAGTGCAAAGTCATGAAGTTCGGAGAAGAGCAAAGAAGACCCCAGACGGAGTACAGTCTAGGGGGGCCAAAGACTACAAACCTCACTCAAGGAAAAGGGATCTTGGAGTGTGTATAATACCGAACACATTTCCTGAGGCGCACATCAACCAAATAACTGCTGCAGCATATAGACGAGTGTTGAACCCAGGAATAGCATTCCGGTATCTCAGTAAGGAGTCGTTGCGGACCCTGTACACCGTGTGCGTCAGGCCCATATTGAAGTATGAAGTTCCAGTTTGGAACCCACACCTAGCCAAGCACGTCAGAAAACTAGAGAAAGTGCAAATGTTTGCAACGAGACTAGTCCCGGAGCTAAGGGGCATGTCCTACGAGGAGAAGTTAAGGGAACTCTACCTGACGACACTGGAGGACAGGAGGGACAGGGAAGACATGATAACAACATATAAAATACTGAGAGGAATCAACAAGATGTACAGAGACAGGATGTCCCAGAGATGGGACACAGCAACAAGGGGACACAATTGGAAGTTGAAGACTCAGGTGAGCCACAGGGATGTTAGGAAGTATTTCTTCAGTCATTGAGTTGTCAGGAAGTGGAATAGTCTGGAAAGTGAGGTAGTGGAGGCAGGTATGATAAAGCCCATGGGGCAGGAAGAGAATGGACATAGTAGTGACTAGTGAAGAGGCGGGGCCAGGAGCTATGACTAGACCCCTGCAACCACAATTAGGTGAGCATACACACACACACACACACACACACACACACACACACACATACACACACATACACACAGTGACAGGATGTTCCAGAGAGGGAACACAGAAACAAGGGGACACAACTGGAAGCTGAAGACTCAGATGAGTCAAAGGGATGTTAGGAAGCATTTCTTCAGCCACAGAGTAGTCAGGAAGTGGAATAGTCTAGAGAAAGATATAGTGGAGGCAGGAACCATACATAGTTTTAAGACAAGGTATGATAAAGCTCATGGAGCAGGGAGAGCAGAGACCCAGTAGCGGACAGCGAAGAGGCGGGGCCAGGAGCTGAGTCTCGAACCCTGTAACCACAATTAGGTGAGTTCAATTAGGTGAGTACACACACACACACTACACCACACACACACACACACACACACACAACACACACACACATAGGCAAGTGAATGGTATACATTTTTTTTTTTTTTTTTTTAACAAACTGGCAGTCTGCTACCAAGGCAGGGTAACCCCCAAAAAATAAAACACTTTCACCATCATTCACTCTATCATTGTCTTGCCAGAGGCATGCCACTACCACCCCTCCTTCAGAGTGAAGGCACTGTTTTCCTGAATCCCTTTATACATGTTATCTTGTTCACACACGCCCCGATGGCATGGTGGCTAGCGCTCTTGCTTCACGCACGGAGGGCCTAGGTTCAATTCGCAGGGGCCAACATTTCAAGTGTTCGTTACACACACAACACACACACACACACACACACATACATACATACAACAGGCCTAGTGTCTAATCGACATGTGCCTAGGACAAAATGGTAACTAACTAAAACACACACACACACACACACACACACACACACACACACACACATACACACACACATACATATTTCTTCAGTCATAGAGTTGTCAGGAAGTGGAATAGCCTAGAAAGTGACGTAGTCGAGGCGGTGGAAATAAATGGTATAAAATACCGACACAATGGAAAAATAAACACATAAGCAGTATAATGTGATCCTTTATTGACAACGTTTCGCCCACACAGTGGGCTTTATCAAGTCACACCAGATCTACCTGGATACAAGATACATGAGTATTTATAGGATTTAGTCAGGTGGAGAATGCTGATTTAGATTTAGATAAGTTTATATATATATTATAATATATATATATATATTATATATATTATATTATATTAATATATATATATTATATATATTATAAGTTAAGATAAGTTTAGATTTAGAAAGGATATAGGAAAGTATTGGTTTGGAAATAGGGTAGTTGATGAGTGGAACAGTCTGCCTAGTGGAAAGATAAACACATAAGCATTATAATGTGATCCTTTATGACATCAGCATTCTCCACCTGACTAAATCCTATAAATACTCATGTATCTTGTATCCAGGTAGATCTGTTTGTGACTTGATAAAGCCCACTGTGTGGGCGAAACGTTGTCAATAAAGGATCACATTATACTGCTTATGTGTCTATTTTTCCACGTAGTGGAGGCAGGAACCATACATAGTTTTAAGACTAGGTTTGATAAATCTCATGGAGCAGGGAGAGAGAGGACCTAGTAGCAGTCAGTGAAGAGGCGGGGCCAGGAGCTATGAATCGACCCCTGCAACCACAAATAGGTGAGTACACACATACATACATTCATATATATATATATATATATATATATATATATATATATATATATATATATATATATATATATATATATATATATATATATATATCACAATTTTCACATACCATATTTATTCCATTATCGTCATTTTCATTATCTACATAATTGTCATCGCTGTTATTATCTCATCATGGCTATAATTATCATGATCATTATCATCATGATCATTATCATGATCATTATCATCATGGCTATAATTATCATGATCATTATCATCATGATCATAATTATCATGATCATTATCATCATGATCATAATTATCATGATCATTATCATCATGATCATAATTATCATGATCATTATCATCATGGCTATAATTATCATGATCATTATCATCATGATCATCATCATCATGATCATAATTATCATGATCATCATCATCATGATCATAATTATCATGATCATTATCATCATGCACATCATCAACATTATAACAATGAATCATCATAATATTTTTTTACATTATCTGTCGAGTATTTAGAGTTTCTTAATTGTGTATTCTGGTGTTTTACAGGTGAGTCAACGATCGACGGTGATGGCACAGGTGCCAGTGGTGGCAGTGGTAGCAGTGGTAGCAGTGGTGCCAGTGGTGCCAGTGGTGGCAATGATGCCAGTGGTGGCAGTGGTGCAGTGGTGCCAGTGGTAGCAGTGGTGCCAGTGATGGCAGTCCTCGATAAGGTTTGAACATTTTTAATTATACCTCCAGTAGTGTAGTTGTGGATAAATGATTCAGAAAAGCAACAATGAAGATACGCAACACTTGCGTATAATTACTGTGAAACGCTTCGCCACACAGTGGATTCCTCAGTCCTATACAAAGAAGGATGGTGAAGGTCAGAAAGAGTTTTGAGGTAATCAGTCCCTCAGCCTGGAGTCGATGTAATCAGTCCATCAATTTTGAAAAGAATGGTGTAGTTTAGCTGACCACTGGGAGGTGAGAGGGACACGACAGGGGACTGATTACCTCAAATTCCTTCTGATCTTCAACATTCTTCTTTGTACTGGACTGATGAAGCCACTGTGTGGCGAAACGTTTCCTCAATAAACATACCCAAGTGTTGCATATGTGTCTAATTTATCAACTTGTCGGTTGAATGAACGTTTCGCCTACACTGCAAGTTAGTGCGTAAACATGGTTATCTAGGTTCTTGTTATCACAGTGAGTTACACGTCTACTCAGACTGTGTCCCTCACACATTCTGAGTCATTATTTACTCCTAAAGTTAGTCCTAATCTTATACACAGACATACCATAGGTATTTTCTTCATTAAATTGATCAACTTTGCATATATCAGGATTCACTGTGACGGAATCCATAAGAATCGTACATTCATTTTATCTGATTTTCTAATTTCTATTCCTTGCCTCTACAGTGAACAGGTTTTGTAGATACGTGGTTTAAAAACCTCACTAGTTGAAGAATGAGACGTTTATGTAACACTCGGGTATCTTTATTGTGGGAACGTTTCGTCAACCAGTGACTTCCTCAGTCCAATACAGAAAAAATAGTGTAAGATCAAGATTGAGGTAATCAGTCCCTCAGCCTGGAATGGACCTGTTCAGTGCATCAGTCTTGATAAAAGTACAACATGTGCACGATGAAGTGACTTATACTGTAGACAGGTGAAGTGACTTATACTGTAGACAGGTGAAGTGACTTATACTGTAGACAGGTGAAGTGACTTATACTGTAGACAGGTGAAGTGACTTATACTGTAGACAGGTGAAGTGACTTATACTGTAGACAGGTGAAGTGACTTATACTGTAGACAGGTGAAGTGACTTATACTGTAGACAGGTGAAGTGACTTATACTGTAGACAGGTGAAGTGACTTATACTGTAGACAGGTGAAGTGACTTATGCTGTAGACAGGTGAAGTGACTTATACTGTAGACAGGTGAAGTGACTTATACTGTAGACAGGTGAAGTGACTTATACTGTAGACAGGTGAAGTGACTTATGCTGTAGACAGGTGAAGTGACTTATATACAGTAGACAGGTGAAGTGACTTATATGTAGACTGGTGAAGTGACTTATACTGTAGACAGGTGAAGTGACTTATACTGTAGACAGGTGAAGTGACTTATACTGTAGACAGGTGAAGTGACTTATACTGTAGACAGGTGAAGTGACTTATACTGTAGACAGGTGAAGTGACTTATACTGTAGACAGGTGAAGTGACTTATATACCGTAGACAGGTGAAGTGACTTATATACCGTAGACAGGTGAAGTGACTTATACTGTAGACAGGTGAAGTGACTTATACTGTAGACAGGTGAAGTGACTTATACTGTAGACAGGTGAAGTGACTTATATATCGTAGACAGGTGAAGTGACTTATACTGTAGACAGGTGAAGTGACTTATACTATAGACAGGTGAAGTGACTTATACTGTAGACAGGTGAAGTGACTTATACTGTAGACAGGTGAAGTGACTTATACAGTAGACAGGTGAAGTGACTTATGCTGTAGACAGGTGAAGTGACTTATACTGTAGACAGGTGAAGTGACTTATACTGTAGACAGGTGAAGTGACTTATACTGTAGACAGGTGAAGTGACTTATACTGTAGACAGGTGAAGTGACTTATACTGTAGACAGGTGAAGTGACTTATACTGTAGACAGGTGAAGTGACTTATACTGTAGACAGGTGAAGTGACTTATACTGTAGACAGGTGAAGTGACTTATACTGTAGACAGGTGAAGTGACTTATACTGTAGACAGGTGAAGTGACTTATATACCGTAGACAGGTGAAGTGACTTATACTGTAGACAGGTGAAGTGACTTATACTGTAGACAGGTGAAGTGACTTATACTGTAGACAGGTGAAGTGACTTATACTGTAGACAGGTGAAGTGACTTATACTGTAGACAGGTGAAGTGACTTATACTGTAGACAGGTGAAGTGACTTATACTGTAGACAGGTGAAGTGACTTATACTGTAGACAGGTGAAGTGACTTATACTGTAGACAGGTGAAGTGACTTATACTGTAGACAGGTGAAGTGACTTATACTGTAGACAGGTGAGCTGAAACAGTTGGAGGCGGCGCCACCAGTGGAAAAAATTATATTCATCAACTTGTCGATTTTCTGAGTCATTTATCTACAATTCCTGTCAGACACAACAACATCTTGGGATCTTGCAATTATTTCTAGGCTTGTCTAACCTATAGGCCTGACCTACTTCCACTAGTGAATATTTCCACTGGTGACGCCGCCTCCAACTGTTTCACCTCACCTGTCTACAGTATATAAGTCACTTCTCCATGCACATGTTCTATTTTTATCAAGAATAATAGACTGAACACATCGACTCTAGGCTGAGGGACTGATTACTTCAAACTCTTTCTGGTATTCTACCATTCTTCTCTGTATTGGACTGAAGAAGTCATTTCCTGGAGAAACGTTTCCACAGTAAGGATACCTAAGACTCTCACTCATCAATGAACATGTTAGAAAAATTAAACAAGACAAGCGTCTTCTTTGTTGGTATGGAATCAGTAATGATTTCAGTGTCGTAAGTTAACTTTAGTGCCACTGGAATGCCACTGGGATGCCACTGGGATAGCAAAACATTTAGTTACTAATGTTAAAGGCCATGTGTCATTCTTATGCCAACGTGGTTGTTATTATTGTTAAGCAGGGAGGCGGCAACAAGAGCAGACTCAGCCCTGCCAGTACACTCCTGCTGAGATCCATCAGTGTTTATATAATTCATAATATATTATTATTAACAGTTAAGCCAGAAAGTTTCTTCTTGAACAGTTGCCTTTGTAAGTGATTTAAGGAAGGAATTACTAGAGATGAGCTTCTTGGGATGGGCTTGCTGGTATGTGGTATTAAATGAACACATCTTCCATGGAGGGTGAAATGTTCTTGTCGTCTACAGTGATACAGTTCATGTAAGTTATAAAACTTAATATAATTCCATGTTTTCTCAACCCATTTGGATCTATGTGTAATTACTTCCTGACATTTATCAAAATTTATGACTGTATCTGGTTCATTTATCAGCAGTTTAATATCAATAACAGTGTTCGTATTGTATCACTGATAATAATAATATCAAGAACAGTGTTCGTATTGTATCACTGATATTAATAATATCAAGAACAGTGTTCGTATTGTATCACTGATATTAATAATATCAAGAACAGTGTTCGTATTGTATCACTGATATTAAAATCAAGAACAGTGTTGTATTGTACACTGATATTAAAAATATCAAGAACAGTATTCGTATTGTATCACTGATATTAATAATATCAAGAACAGTGTTCGTATTGTATCACTGATATTAAAAATATCAAGAACAGTGTTCGTATTGTATCACTGATATTAAAAATATCAAGAACAGTATTCGTATTGTATCACTGATATTAATAATATCAAGAACAGTGTTCGTATTGTATCACTGATATTAAAAATATCAAGAACAGTGTTCGTATTGTATCACTGATATTAATAATATCAAGAACAGTGTTCGTATTGTATCACTGATATTAAAAATATCAAGAACAGTGTTCGTATTGTATCACTGATATTAAAAATATCAAGGACAGTGTTCGTATTGTATCACTGATATTAATAATATCAAGAACAGTGTTCGTATTGTATCACTGATATTAATAATATCAAGAACAGTGTTCGTATTGTATCACTGATATTAATAATATCAAGAACAGTGTTCGTATTGTATCACTGATATTAATAATATCAAGAACAGTGTTCGTATTGTATCACTGATATTAATAATATCAAGAACAGTGTTCGTATTTTATCACTGATATTAATAATATCAAGAACAGTGTTCGTATTGTATCACTGATATTAATAATATCAAGTTTCTTCCTCGTTTTAACGATGATTCAGGACAACCAAGAATAATTCTTAGAGTTTAGTTAATATTAACTGCAAGGACCAGAGAACACCTTTATCTAACATTAACATAGACGGAGAATAATCAATTAAGGATCTTCTATAAGCTATGTACATCATTCTCATTCTTCTCAAATTATCATCATAGATGGGGTTGTAACCAGTAATATTAGCACCACAGTTGGGGTTGTAACCAGCAACATTAGCACCATAGTTGGGGTTGTAACCAGTAATATTAGCACCATTGTTGGGGTTGTAACCAGCAACATTAGCACCACAGTTGGGGTTGTAACCAGTAACATTAGCACCACAGTTGGGGTTGTAACCAGCAACATTAGCACCACAGTTGGGGTTGTAACCAGCAACATTAGCACCACAGTTGGGGTTGTAACCAGCAACATTAGCACCACAGTTGGGGTTGTAACCAGCAACATTAGCACCACTAGTTGGGGTTGTAACCAGAACATGCTCCACATTTAGGTTATCTTTGCATTCATTATTGAAGCACGTCTATCGAGTTTAGTAGCCAGGCGGAGAACTGACACCATAGTTGGGGTTGTAACCAGTAACATTAGCACCACAGTTGGGGTTGTAACCAGTAACATTAGCACCACAGTTGGGGTTGTAACCAGCAACATTAGCACCACAGTTGGGGTTGTAACCAGCAACATTAGCACCACAGTTGGGGTTGTAACCAGCAACATTAGCACCACAGTTGGGGTTGTAACCAGCAACATTAGCACCACAGTTGGGGTTGTAACCAGCAACATTAGCACCACAGTTGGGGTTGTAACCAGCAACATTAGCACCACAGTTGGGGTTGTAACCAGCAACATTAGCACCACAGTTGGGGTTGTAACCAGCAACATTAGCACCACAGTTGGGGTTGTAACCAGCAACATTAGCACCACAGTTGGGGTTGTAACCAGCAACATTAGCACCACAGTTGGGGTTGTAACCAGCAACATTAGCACCACAGTTGGGGTTGTAACCAGCAACATTAGCACCACAGTTGGGGTTGTAACCAGCAACATTAGCACCACAGTTGGGGTTGTAACCAGCAACATTAGCACCATAGTTGGGGTTGTAACCAGTAACATTAGCACCATAGTTGGGGTTGTAACCAGCAACATTAGCACCACAGTTGGGGTTGTAACCAGCAACATTAGCACCATAGTTGGGTTGTAACTAGTAACATTAGCACCATAGTTGGGGTTGTAACCAGCAACATTAGCACCATAGTTGGGGTTGTAACCAGTAACATTAGCACCATAGTTGGGGTTGTAACCAGCAACATTAGCACCACATTGGGTTGTAACCAGCAACATTAGCACCAAAGTTGGGGTTGTAACCAGCAACATTAGCACCACAGTTGGGGTTGTAACCAGCAACATTAGCACCACAGTTGGGGTTGTAACCAGCAACATTAGCACCACAGTTGGGGTTGTAACCAGCAACATTAGCACCACAGTTGGGGTTGTAACCAGCAACATTAGCACCACAGTTGGGGTTGTAGCCAGAAACATTAGCACCATAGTTGGGGTTGTAACCAGAAACATTAGCACCACAGTTGGGGTTGTAACCAGCAACATTAGCACCATAGTTGGGGTTGTAGCCAGTAAAATTAGCACCATAGTTGGGGTTGTAGCCAGTAACTGCTCTGAGAGCATTTAGGTTATCTTTGCATTTCTTATTTATTGAAGTCTACGTCTATCTGTAAGATTTAACGTAGCCAGGCGGAAGGAACTGACTTTGCTCTTTCTGGAAAGGCGTAAAATTAGAGGAATATGAGTGAGAGTGTGAGGTGAGGATGTTAAAGCACGGAAGGTCATCTGAACTATGACATCAGCGCACTTTTGGCAAGACAGTGATTGAATGAATGACGGTGAAAGCATTTCCTCTTTTTATTGGGTCACCCTGCCTCGGTGTATTACAAATACTGATTGACGTATACAAATGGAAAACAGGAATAAATAAAGGGGATATAAATAACGTGCTGAAAATATCTATCCATGACAGGACTCGCAGCAGTGGATTCAGGTTGGACAGATTTAGATTTAGAAAAGATACATGAAAGCTCGGTGTGACAATAGTGTTATATATGAGTGGAACAAACTACCACGTAATGATAGTGAGGTGAGAACCTTGGGTAGCTTTAGACATAGCTTGGACGGGTATATGAGTGGGTGTGGGTGGCTTGGACGGGTATATGAGTGGGTGTGTGGGGCTTGGACGGGTATATGAGTGGGTGTGGGGTGCTTGGACGGGTATATGAGTGGGTGTGGGGTGCTTGGACGGGTATATGAGTGGGGTGGGGTGCTTGGACGGGTATATGAGTGGGTGTGGGGGCTTGGACGGGTATATGAGTGGGGTGGGGTGCTTGGACGGGTATATGAGTGGGTGTGGGGGGCTTGGACGGGTATATGAGTGGGTGTGGGGGGCTTGGACGGGTATATGAGTGGGTGTGTGGGGCTTGGACGGGTATATGAGTGGGTGTGGGGTGCTTGGACGGGTATATGAGTGGGTGTGGGTGGCTTGGACGGGTATATGAGTGGGTGTGGGGGCGACGTATGGGTGCTGACGGGTATATGAGTGGGTGTGGGGGCTTGGACGGGTATATGAGTGGGTGTGGGGGCTTGGACGGGTATATGAGTGGGTGTGGGGGCTTGGACGGGTATATGAGTGGGTGTGGGGGTTTGGACGGGTATATGAGTGGGTGTGGGTGGTTTGGAGTGGACGGTATATGAGTGGGTGTGGGTGGCTTGGACGGGTATATGAGTTGGTGTGGGTGGCTTGGACGGGTATATGAGTGGGTGTGGGGTGCTTGGACGGGTATATGAGTGGGTGTGGGTGGCTTGGACGGGTATATGAGTGGGTGTGGGGTGCTTGGACGGGTATATGAGTGGGTGTGGGGGCTTGGACGTGTATATGAGTGGGTGTGGGGGGCTTGGACGGGTATATGAGTGGGTGTGGGTGGTTTGGTGTGGACGGGTATATGAGTGGGTGTGGGTGGCTTGGACGGGTATATGAGTTGGTGTGGGTGGCTTGGACGGGTATATGAGGGGGTTTGGGTGGCTTGGACGGGTACATGAGTGGGTGTGGGTGGCACCTGCCTACCATAGGTATGTACAAGAATGTTACACTTGTGCAACATTTGAAAATCTTTAATGACGAAACGTTTCGCCAGCCAGTGACTTCTTCAGTCCAATACAGAGAAGAACGGTGGAAGATGAGGAGTTTAGGAGTCTGGAGTTGATGTGTTCAGTCCATTATCAATCTTGAGATTGTAAAGTTCACTATTCCATCATTGTGGAAGACGTAGTGATGGAGTAGTGGGTCCCGCCTCTCATCTCCTCAAGATTATATCCGCCTCACCTTTGACAGTATATGTTTCCATTCTGTTATTTCAGGTATGGAGTAGAACTCTGCAGGCTGAGGGACTCACCACCTCATTACTACGTCTTAAAGGGTGATGCACTAATTACATCGTCTTTATATCTCTACTGATTCGTCTGTTTCCTCTGCATTCCTCTGAAGAAGTCTACTGTTCCAACGAAACGTTTTGGAATAAAGATAACCTAAGTGTAACACATGTGTCTCACTTGTTTACTATTATCATAATCACTGGTTGTTAGAAACACTTGTTGCTAGTACAGACGGTCTTATCCTGCCGATATAGAGGCGGGATAATTTCATAAGGTGAATGTCCTTGTCGGTCTTTAAACAAGGACTGTTAGGGTTTGTAGCCCACTCTACCTGACGCCAGTTTTCCTTTTGTGTCAGCCTCCCATCTAGAGATGGGACTGTCTCTACTAGCTATCATAAGACAGCTGACTTTTTTGCTGAACACTTTGGTGCCAAGATGCAGGTTGGTGATCCAGCAAGGGAACTTCCGATGCCGGCCGCAAGAACTGTGTCATAGTTGTCAGAGGTGACAATAAAGTGAATCCAAGATTGTGCATCACCTCAAACTCGCATCTATCAGCACTGCCTAGCAGTGTACATGACCTTCTCTGTGGAAAGAGGCAGAGCGGGAATCAGCAACTACAGACAAGTGTCACTCCTGTCAATCACTGGTAAGATTCTTGAGACAATAATCTCACGGCAGATGACGGCGGTTTTCGACTACCACTGCTTCTTTGTGACCATCAACATGGCTACAGAAAAGGTCATTCTGCTGCTGATTCGCTGTTAAACCTCACCATTATGGGGCTTCAGTCAATGAGTGAATCCAGGGTCAGCTGTATAGTAGCACTGGGCATTGCTGGTGCTTTAGACTGAGCATGGCACCTGGGACTCTTGGCAAAACTACAAACAGTAGAAATCGCCGGCTCTGCATTAGTGATTACCTGCAAGGTAGACCACCATGAGTAGTTGTGTATGGGACAGTCAACAAGACAGTCAGTGTAAGTGTTGTACAGGAAAGTGTATTTGAACCCTTGTTATGAAGTGTCTGCTTCAATGACTTCCTTCAACTCATCCCAGAATCACATGCATATGTTGACGACTGTACTCTGAGATTAACTTATCCAAGAGAGGAAAAGCCAGCTGCTGTAAGTTACATCAATCACCAACTCACAGCTATATCAGCCTGGAGAAAACGATGGAAAGTCAGACTTACTTCTGAGAAAACTCAATTGATCATGATGGTCTCTAGGCACCATGATGGTAATGCTGGAGCAGTGGTAAGAATGATTGAGAGAGTGTTGGTGCCACGAGACGAAGGTGATATCCATGGGGAAAAATTTGATTCC
Organism: Cherax destructor; assembly: GCA_009830355.1. Classification (NCBI taxonomy): domain Eukaryota; kingdom Metazoa; phylum Arthropoda; class Malacostraca; order Decapoda; family Parastacidae; genus Cherax; species Cherax destructor. The sequence continues at coordinate 41,888 of WNWK01008408.1, read as the reverse complement.
AAACTGACTAAGAAGAATCACGTAGTAAATCTGGCATCTGCTACACAGTAGAGGTTGCAAGACACTACGAGGCACAAGTACGCTTACACCTTGAATATGCTCCACTTTCTTGGATTACCTGCACTCCGTCTCACCTACGAATTCTTGACAGAACAGAGCAAGACGACTCATCTCTCGTCTGGACCCAGCCTGGACAGATTTATCATTTCAGCAGAGCCTTCAACCACATTAGCTTCACTCCGAGGACAGAGAGAAGACAGCTTCTATACAACAAGACGGGCAGCGAACAACAACTATACTCTGGCTGTTCCCTTCTCCAGAACATCATTCATTCCAAGAATGACTAGAGCATAATCACATCGATGACATAAAGTCAGTTGATTAAATGCAGTCGCTGGCCCACAGATGGCTCCAACTTCATCCTGTTCTCTGTTTGTATGTTTAATAGCAATAAAGATTTAAAAATGAGCTGATGTAGGCAACAGGACTTAACTTGTAAATAAATTTAAGAACCTCAACCTAACCTTGTAAAACCCTGTGTTAAAGAGAGAGAGAGAGAGAGAGAGAGAAAGAGAGAGAGAGAGAGAAAGAGAGAGAGAGAGAGAGAGAGAGAGAGAAAGAGAGAGAGAGAGTGTGAATGAACCAGTGTACTCCCACAAGTCATTACCTGTTGAGTGTTTACATGTGTGTGTGTATATTCAGTTATGTGTATACACTCGCACCCTGATGCACATGATTATACGATGCCTGAACCCACACACACACACACACATCTAATGGGGGTATGTCCTACGAGGAGAGGTTAAGGGAACTCAACCTGACGACACTGGAGGACACGAGGGTCAGGGATAACATGATAACTACATACAAAATACTGCGAGGAACTGACAGGGTGGACAGAGACAGGATGTCCCAGAGGTGGGACACAGCAACAAGAGGTCACAGCTGGAAGTTGAAGACTCAAATGAATCACAGGGATGTTAGGAAGTATTTTTTTAGTCATAGAGTTGTCAGGAAGTGGAATAGTCTGGCAGGTGATATAGTGGAGCCAGGAACCATACATAGTTTTAAGACGAGGTATGATACAGCTCATGGAGCAGGGAGAGTGACCTACTAGAGATCAGTGAAGAGGCGGGGCCAGGAGCTATGACTCGACCCCTGCAACCACAAATAGGTGAGTGAGTACACACATACGGTCACGCACGCACGCACACACAGCTTTAATCCCCCCCCCCGCCACACTAACAGTTCTCACGTACATGAACTTGCTCGGGTTTCGTGAGCGTATCTCCACTCATGCGTACATGTGTACCATGTGTGTGTGTGTGTGTGCACAAGCCATGTGACTTCCCCCTCGTTTGTGTGTATGTGTGTGTGTGCGACTGTCATGTACGTATCTTAAAGGGGCTAGTGACCTATGTGTTAATGACTGGAAGCAGTGTGTGTGTGTGTGTGTGTGTGTGTGTGTGTGTGTGTGTGTGTACTCACCTAATTGTACTCACCTAATTGTGGTTGCAGGGGTCGAGACTCAGCTCCTGGCCCCCTCTGGCTGCCCGCTACTGGGTATCTGCTCTCCCTGCTCCATGAGCTTTATCATACCTTGTCTTAAAACTGTGTATGGTTCCTGCCTCCACTATGTCTTTCTCTAGACTATTCCACTTCCTGACTACTCTGTGGCTGAAGAAATGTTTCCTGACATCCCTTTGACTCATCTGAGTCTTCAGCTTCCAGTTGTGTCCCCTTGTTTCTGTGTTCCCTCTCTGGAACATCCTGTCACTGTCTACCTTGTCGATTCCCCACAGTATTTTGTATGTCGTTATCATGTCTCCTCTGACCCTTCTTTCCTCCAGTGTTGTTAGTCCTATTTCCCTCAGCCTTTCTTCATAGGACAGTCCCCTGAGTTGTGGAACTAACCTTGTCGCAAACCATTGCACTTTCTCTAGTTTCTTTATGTGCTTGACCAGGTGTGGGTTCCAGACTGGTGCTGCATATTCTAGTATGGGCCTGACGTACACGGTATACAGTGTCTTGAACAATTCCTTGTTAAGGTAACGGAACGCTAATCTTAGGTTTGCCAGTCGCCCATATGCTGCCGCGGTTATCTGGTTGATGTGTGCCTCCGGAGACGTGCTTGGCTTCCTAACATCCCTTTGACTCATCTGAGTCTTCAGCTTCCAGTTGTGTCCCCTTGTTTCTGTGTTCCCTCTCTGGAACATCCTGTCACTGTCTACCTTGTCGATTCCTCGCAGTATTTTGTATGTCGTTATCATGTCTCCTCTGAAGACTCAGATGAGTCAAAGGGATGTTAGGAAGCATTTCTTCAGCCACAGAGTAGTCAGGAAGTGGAATAGTCTAGAGAAAGATATAGTGGAGGGAGGAACCATACATAGTTTTAAGACAAGGTATGATAAAGCTCATGGAGCAGGGAGAGCAGAGACCCAGTAGCAGACAGCAAAGAGTGTGTGTGTGTGTTAGTTAGTTACCATTTTGTCCTAGGCACATGTCGATTAGACACTAGGCCTGTTGTATGTATGTGTGCGTGTGTGTGTGTGTAAGGAAACACTTCGAAATGTTTCCGCCCCGTCGGGAATAGAACCCGGGCCCTCCGTGTGTGTGTGTGTGTGTGTGTTAGTTAGTTAGTTACCATTTTGTCCTAGGAACATGTCGATTAGACACTAGGCCTATTGTATATATATATGTGTGTGTGTGTGTGTGTGTGTGTGTGTGTGTGTGTGTGTAACGAAACACTTCGAAATGTTTCGGCCCCGCCGGGAATCGAACCGGGCCCTCCGTGCGTGAAGCAAGAGCGCTAGCCACCATGCCATCGGGGCGGGGTGTGTGTGTGTGTGTGTGTGTACTCACCTAATTGTACTCTCCTAATTGTGGTTGCAAGGGTCGATTCATAGCTCCTGGCCCCGTCTCTTCACTGGTCGCTACTATGTCACTCTTCCTGCTCCTTGAGGTTTATCATACCTCTTCTTAAAGCTATGTATGGATCCTGCCTCCACTACATCACTTCCCAGACTATTCCACTTTCTGACAACTCTGTGACTGAAAAAATACTTCCTAACATCCCATTGATTCATCTGAGTCTTCAACTTCCAATTGTGACCCCTTGTTGCTGTGTCCCATCTCTGGAACCTCTTGTCATTGTCCATCTTGTCAATTCTTCTCAGTATTTTATATGTCGTTATCATATCTTCCCTATCTCTCCTGTCCTCCAGTGTCGGCAGGTCGATTTCCCTTAACCTCTCCTCGTAGGACGTACCCCTTAGCTCCGGGACTAGTCTTGTTGCAAATCTTTGCACTTTCTCTAATTTCCGTACGTACTTGGCTAGGTGTGGGTTCCAACTGGTGCTTCATACTCCAATACAGACCTGACATACACAGTGTACAGGGTCCTGAACGATTCCTCATTGAGTTATCAGAATGCTATTCTTAGGTTTGCTAGACGCCCGTATGCTGCGGCAGTTATTTGGTTCATGTGCACCTCAGGAGATGTGCTCGGTGTTATACTCACCCCAAGATCCTTTTGGTTGAGTGAGGTTTGTAGTCTCTGGCCCCTAGACTGTACTCCGTCTGCGATCTTCTTTGCCCTTCTCCAATCTTCATAACTTTGCACTTGGTGGAGTTGAACTCCAGGAGCCAGTTTCTGGACCAGGCTTGCAGTTTGTCCAGATCCCTTTGTAGTTCTTCTGCCTGGTCCTCGTCTGGTTGATTTTTTCTTATCAACTCCACATCATCTGCAAACAGGGACACTTCTGAGTCTATTCCTTCCGTCATGTCGTTCACATATACCAGAAACCGCACCAGTCTTAGGATTGACCCCTGTGGAACCCCGCTCGTCACAGGCTCCCACTCTGACACTTCGTATCGTACCATGACTCTCTGATGTCTTCCCGACAGGTATTCCCTGATCCATTGCAGCACCTTCCCTATTATACCTGCCTGGTCTTCCAGCTTATGCACAAATCTCTTGTGTGGAACTGTGTCAAAAGCCTTCTTACAGTCCAAGAAAACGCAATCTACCCACCCCTCAGTAGGTTTGTGACACAGGATTTCCCATCCCTGAAAACGTGCTGGTTGTTGTTGATAAGCTCATTCCTTTCTAGGTGCTCCACCACTCTTCTGATAATCTTCTCCATGACTTTGCATACTATACATGTCAGTGACACTGGTCTGTAGTTTAATGCTTCGTGTCTGTCTTCTTTTTTAAAAATTGGGACTACATTTGCTGTCTTCCATACCTCAGGTAGTCTCCCTGTTTCGATAGATGTGTTGAATATTGTTGTTAGTGGTACAAATAGCACCTCTACTCCCTCTCTCAGGACTCATGGAGAAATGTTATCTGGCCCCATCGCCTTTGAGGTATCTAGCTCACTTAGCCTCTTCACTTCTTCCTCGGTTGTATGTATTGTGTCTAACACTTGATGGTGTACCCTACCTCTCCATGTTTCTGGAGTCCCTTCTGTCTCCTCTGTGAACACTTCTTTGAATCTCATGTTGAGCTTTTCACATTCTTTTCGGCCGTTTCTTGTGACATCCCCTCCTTCCTTCCTCAGCCTGATTACCTGGTCCTTGACTGTTGTTTTCCTCCTGATGTGGTTGTACATCAGTTTCGGCTCAGATTTGGCTTTCGCTGCTATGTCATTTTCGTATTGTCGTTGGGCCTCCCTTCTTACCTGTACATATTCGTTTCTGGCTCTACGACAGCTCTCCTTTTTCTCCTGGGTCCTTTGCCTTCTATACTTCTTCCATTCTCTAGCACACTTGGTTTTGGCCTCTACACCTTTGAGTGAACCAAGGGCTCATCCTGGCCTTCTCATTATTTCTGTTACTCTTGGGTACAAACCTCTCCTCAGCTTCCTTGCATATTGTTGTCATATTCCATCATCTCACTTACTGTCTTCCCTACCAGTGCTCTGTCCTACAGAACCTTGTGCAGGAAATTCTTCATGCCTGTGTAGTCCCCTCTTTTGTAGTTTGGCTTCATTTGTCCTGCCCTTCCTGCTTCCCTCTCCACTTGTAACTCTACTATGTATTTGAAGCTCAGAGCCACGTGGTCACTAGCCCCGAGGGGTCTGTCACATGTGATATCCTTAATATCTGCACTACTGAAGGAGAATACTAGGTCCAGTTTCGCTGGTTCGTCCTCTTCTCTCTCTCTGGCAGTGTCCCTTGTGTTTGTGCATGAGATTTTCCAATACCACTTCCATCATCTTAGCCCTCCACGTTTCTGGGCCCCCATGTGGCTCAAGGTTCTCCCAGTCATTTTCTTTGTGATTGAAGTCACCCACAATCAGTAGCTTTTACCTGCTCGCATGAGTCCTTCCGGCCACTTCAGCCAGTGTATCAACCATCACTCTGTTGCTCTCATCATATTCTTGCCTTGGCCTCCTGCTGTTCTGTGGTGGGTTATACATCACTGCAATTACCACCTTGGGACCTCCAGAGTGAAGTGTTCCTATTATGTAGTCTCTTGCTTCTCCTCTGTCTCCTCTCCAGCTCGTCAAAATCCCAATGGTTTTTGATGAGCAGTGCCACTCCTCCATCCCCTCTGTCTTTCCTCAAGATCTGATATTCCATTGGAAAGATGGCATCTGTTATCGTTCCTGTGAGCTTGGTTTCGGTGAGAGCTATGATGTCCGGTGATGCCTCTTTGATTCTCTTGTGCCACTCCTCCCACTTATTCATTATACCATCAGCGTTGGTGTACCATAACTTTAGTTTCCTCTCCAACACTGTGTTCTGGGGGTCTGTGGGGGTGGGGGACCTGGCAGTGTGCTGTGGGGTTCTACAGCATTGTGTGGGGTGGGGGCTGTAAGTGTGGATTGTGGTTTGTGTTAGGATAGCGTGTTTGGCTGTGAGGTTCTGAGGGTGGTTTTGTTGTTATTGTTCTTGTTTGACCAGCCAATTTCATCCCATAAAGTACCCTCCTATTCTCTGAAAATTTACTATCTCAGTCATATCTTCCTCGCCTATTTCTTTGATGTTTCCAATCTCCTGTTTTTCTTTCTGGCATCTCTCATTATGTGTCCTCCCTTCGCTCTCCTGAAGCCCATGAATAAATACTCACTTGTCCCTCTCCTCCTCCCAGTGCCTTTTCCTCTGTGTCTCTGGGTTCCATTTGTACATAGCCATTGTCTCCCTTATTTTTTCCTGTAACTCTTGGTGGTATGGTCGTGCCTCTGTATGGGGCCTGTCACCTCCTCTACCTTCTCCCCCCTCACTTACTGTTTTCACTGCTCCTAACACCTCTCCCCCTACATTCTTCAGCCTTGCTTTGTGGACTGATAGGGCCTTTGCGTAAGTCTTGTCTCCTTCCTTTCCATTGGGCTCCTCTGGGCACTATCCCTGTAACTCGCTTCAGCATATTTACCTCATATTCTAGGGCCCATATCCTGGCCTCTGCAGCTTCAGCTTGTGACTCCCATATCTTCTTCTCTGCCTCCATCCTCTTCTCAATTTTCACAGAAAGCTCACCTAGTTTGCTCTTCCACTCTTGTTCCATCCTTTTAACATTGCTCTTCCATCCTTTCTTCCTTACCAGGACCATCTTCCTCTGATCCCCTGAGCTTTCGACTTCCCCTCTGAGCCACCATTTTTTTAATGGGTTGGGTTTTGTATTGCATATGTGCTGGTTGTGTGTGTGCATGAGTGTGTGTGTATGTATATGTATGTGCATGTGTTTGTCTGTGTGTATGTATGTGTGTGTGTGAGACAGGTAGGAAGAGAGTGGTAGAGAGGTGGGAGAAGGTAGGAGAGAGAGGAGAGGATGAGAGGTGGATTGGTAAAGAGGGATAGAGGTGGATTGTACTCACCTATTTGTGGTTGCAATGGTCGAGTCATAGCTCCTGGCCCCGCCTCTTCACTGATTGCTACTAGGTCTTCTCTCTCCCTGCTCCATGAGCTTTATCAAACCTAGTCTTAAAATTATGTATGGTTCCTGCCTCCACTACGTCGCTTTCTAGGCTATTCCACTTCCTGACAACTCTATGACTGAAGAAATACTTCCTAACATCCCTTTGACTCATAGGAGTCTTCAACTTCCAATTGTGACCCCTTGTTTCTGTGTCCCCTCTATGTATGTATGTATGTATGTGTGTGTGTGTGTGTGTAAGTGTATGTATATTAGGGGTTTGTGAGTGTGAGGGTGGTTCCTGTTTATTTAGGTGCTAACGGTTAGTGGGCTGTGTTTATTTAGGCCTCTAATGGTTAGTAGGCTGTGTATGCATGTGTGTGGGGGGGGGAGTCACTTTGTATGTTTGCACTGTGTGCATTAAATTACTGTCAGTTCCACAAACCTTGTACTGCTCCTACACTTATTTAGCAGTTATGTTAGTTCATATGTTTGTCTGGCCTGAGCGCCTGCGCACACGCTCACTAATGTGTGTGTTGACCTAGCCTGTGGTACCACCACCACTTCCCTTCCCAGCTTCTCTTTCTTACTAAATGTTAAGTGCTCTATGTATGATATTCAGCTCTCCAGAGTAGGGTTTATGACCCCCAGCCATCAGTGATGCAGGACCAGATGCCAGTCTAACATGCAACCACAAAAAGCTGATTTGTACATTACGTCTGGCAGAGGTGTCGTTTGGATCCCGGCTCAGTTGCGGCTGCACGATGATTCTCGTTGTGGCAGCACTCATGGCCCCCTGCTTCTCCTTCCTTTCTTCTTCTCTGTATTTGTTATATTCACATTAACTGTGCTTCAAATTCCACTCCAGGATTTCAGTGTGCTATCAGGTGAACAGTCGAAACTCTTATTGAACACACTCATTTCAGGAAGAACAATAGAGTCCCAAGAATGCTGGATATTTTCCCTTTCATTTTTTTCTTTTCTTTCCCTACACTCTATGATTGTTTTATTATTCACTAACTCATCTATCCTTATGTCTCTGCTTGGGTCACACTTATTCTGGTTGAAATTGCTGCTATTGGCTTGTGGCAGCATCACCCACACTAGGCCTCCAGCCTCTCTCCTGATACTGATTCCCGTCCCTCTTCTGGTGTGGGGCAGCTTGAGCGTCCCCTTCCAGGGTTGTTCACTGATAATGACAACTTTCGGGGATCCCTGTAATCACCTGTTGGGCCAAAAAACGGGCCATCAGGCCACGGGGCACACTACTTTGCCCCGTGGCCTGGTGGCTAAAGCTCTCGCTTCACACGGCAAGGGTCTGGGTTCGATTCCAAGCGAGGGTAGAAATATTAGGCGTGTTTCTTTACATATGTTGTCTATGTTCCCCATCAGTAAAACAGGAACCTGGGAGTTAGTGGACTGGTGTGGGTCGCATCCTGGGACAAAACAGACATAATTTGCGGGAAATGCTCAGCATAAGAAGGGACTTTCTATATAGTAATATGTTCTTGATGTCAACTAGGACTGTATACCTTGTACATGTACTTGCAGAAATAAATATATTATTATTATTATTATTATAAAAGATTCACGAGCGCTATATAATGCTGCTACTCCCGCCGTATGTGTGTGTGTGTTACTCGCCTAGTTGTGGTTGCAGGGGTCGAGTCACAGCTCCTGGCCCCGCCTCTTCACTGGCCGCTACCGGGTCACTCTCCCTGCGCCATGAGCTTTATCATACCTCTTCTTAAAGCTATGTATGGATCCTGCCTCCACTACATCGCTTCCCAAATTATTCCACTTCCCGACCACTCTGTGACTGAAGAAATACTTCCTAACATCCCTGTGATTCATCTAAGTCTTCAAGTTCCAACTGTGTCCCCTTGTTGCTGTGTCCCATCTCTGGAACATTCTGTCTTTGTCCACCTTGTCAATTCCTCTCAGTATCTTATATGTCGTTATCATGTCCCCTCTATCTCTCCTGTCCTCCAGTGTCGTCAGGTCGATTTCCCTTAACCTCTCCTCGTAGGACATACCCCTTATCTCCGGGACTAGTCTTGTTGCAAACCTTTGCACTTTCTCTAGCTTCTTTACGTGCTTGGCTAGGTGTGGGTTCCAAACTGGTGCTGCATACTCCAGTATGGGCCTAACGTACACAGTGTACAGGGTCCTGAACGATTCTTTATTAAGATGTCGGAATGCTGTTCTTAGGTTTGCTAGGCGCCCATATGCTGCAGCAGTTATTTGGTTGATGTGCGCCTCAGGAGATGTACCTGGTGTTATACTCACCCCAAGATCTTTTTCCTTGATTGAGGTTTGTAGTCTCTGGCCCCCTAGACTGTACTCCGTCTGCGGTCTTCTTTGTCCTTCTTTGTGTGTGTATGTGTGTCTGGGTATGTGTCTGTTTATGTAGTAGTTACCGGTTGTCAAAGGCACTTGTCTATAGACACTTGGTCTGATTTGGGGGGGGGTGAGTGGAGGTGTGTATGTGTGTGTGTGAGTGGAGGTGTGTATGTGTGTGTGAGAGTGGAGATGTGTGTGTGCGTGTGTGTTGTGTGGAACCTGAGTGCTTGATCCGTCTAACAGCAGATTGTTCTTGAGTTATGATGATGGAGTTGGTGTTGTAGACGCACATGAGTGTACATCACTGGTGAAATGAGTGTACATCACTGGTGAAGTGAGTGTACATCACTGGTGAAGTGAGTGTACATCACTGGTGAAGTGAGTGTACATCACTGGTGAAGTGAGGGTACATCACTGGTGAAGTGAGTGTACATCACTGGTGAAGTGAGTGTACATCACTGTTGAAATGAGTGTACATCACTGGTGAAGTGAGTGTACATCACTGGTGAAGTGAGTGTACATCACTGGTGAAATGAGTGTACATCACTGGTGAAATGAGTGTACATCACTGGTGAAGTGAGTGTACATCACTGGTGAAATGAGTGTACATCACTGGTGAAGTGAGTGTACATCACTGGTGAAATGAGTGTACATCACTGGTGAAATGAGTGTACATCACTGGTGAAGTGAGTGTACATCACTGTTGAAATGAGTGTACATCACTGGTGAAGTGAGTGTACATCACTGGTGAAGTGAGTATACATCACTGGTGAAATGAGTGTACATCACTGGTGAAATGAGTGTACATCACTGGTGAAGTGAGTGTACATCACTGGTGAAATGAGTGTACATCACTGGTGAAGTGAGTGTACATCACTGGTGAAGTGAGTGTACATCACTGGTGAAGTGAGTGTACATCACTGTTGAAATGAGTGTACATCACTGGTGAAGTGAGTGTACATCACTGGTGAAGTGAGTGTACATCACTGGTGAAATGAGTGTACATCACTGGTGAAATGAGTGTACATCACTGGTGAAGTGAGTGTACATCACTGGTGAAATGAGTGTACATCACTGGTGAAGTGAGTGTACATCACTGGTGAAATGAGTGTACATCACTGGTGAAATGAGTGTACATCACTGGTGAAGTGAGTGTACATCACTGGTGAAGTGATTGTACATCACTGGTGAAGTGAGTGTACATCACTGGTGAAGTGAGTGTACATCACTGTTGAAATGAGTGTACATCACTGGTGAAATGAGTGTACATCACTGGTGAAGTGAGTGTACATCACTGGTGAAGTGAGTGTACATCACTGGTGAAGTGAGTGTACATCACTGGTGAAGTGAGTGTACATCACTGGTGAAGTGAGTGTACATCACTGGTGAAGTGATCGTACATCACTGTTGAAATGAGTGTACATCACTGTTGAAATGAGTGTACATCACTGGTGAAGTGAGTGTACATCACTGGTGAAATGAGTGTACATCACTGTTGAAATGAGTGTACATCACTGGTGAAATGAGTGTACATCACTGGTGAAGTGAGTGTACATCACTGGTGAAGTGAGGGTACATCACTGGTGAAGTGAGGGTACATCACTGGTGAAGTGAGTGTACATCACTGGTGATGTGAGGGTACATCACTGGTGAAGTGAGGGTACATCACTGGTGAAGTGAGGGTACATCACTGGTGAAGTGAGTGTACATCACTGGTGAAGTGAGTGTACATCACTGGTGAAGTGAGTGTACATCACTGGTGAAGTGAGTGTACATCAATGGTGAAGTGAGTGTACATCACTGGTGAAGTGAGTGTACATCACTGGTGAAATGAGTGTACATCACTGGTGAAATGAGTGTACATCACTGGTGAAGTGAGGGAACACCACTGGTGAAGTGAGTGTACATCACTGGTGAAGTGAGTGTACATCACTGGTGAAGTGAGGGTACATCACTGGTGAAGTGAGTGTACATCACTGGTGATGTGAGGGTACATCACTGGTGAAGTGAGGGTACATCACTGGTGAAGTGAGGGTACATCACTGGTGAAGTGAGGGTACATCACTGGTGAAGTGAGGGTACATCACTGGTGAAGTGAGGGTACATCACTGGTGAAGTGAGTGTACATCACTGGTGAAGTGAGTGTACATCACTGGTGAAGTGAGGGTACATCAGTCGTGAAGTGAGGGTAGATGACTGGTGAAGTGAGGGTAGATGACTGGTGAAGTGAGTGTACATCACTGGCGAAGTGAGGGTACATCACTGGAAGTGAGTGTACATCACTGGTGAAGTGAGTGTACATCAGTCGTGAAGTGAGGGTAGATGACTGGTGAAGTGAGGGTAGATGACTGGTGAAGTGAGGGTACATCACTCGTGAAGTGAGGGTAGATGACTGGTGAAGTGAGTGTAGATGACTGGTGAAGTGAGTGTACATCACTCGTGAAGTGAGGGTAGATGACTGGTGAAGTGAGGGTAGATGACTGGTGAAGTGAGTGTACATCACTCGTGAAGTGAGTGTACATCAGTGGTGAAGTGAGTGTACATCAGTGGTGAAGTGAGTGTACATCACTGGTGAAGTGAGTGTACATCACTGGTGAAGTGAGTGTACATCACTGGTGAAGTGAGTGTACATCACTGGTGAAGTGAGTGTACATCAGTCGTGAAGTGAGGGTAGATGACTGGTGAAGTGAGTGTACATCACTCGTGAAGTGAGGGTAGATGACTGGTGAAGTGAGTACATCAGTCGTGAAGTGAGGGTAGATGACTGGTGAAGTGAGTACATCAGTCGTGAAGTGAGGGTAGATGACTGGTGAAGTGAGTGTACATCACTCGTGAAGTGAGGGTAGATGACTGGTGAAGTGAGTGTAGATGACTGGTGAAGTGAGTGTACATCACTCGTGAAGTGAGGGTAGATGACTGGTGAAGTGAGGGTAGATGACTGGTGAAGTGAGGGTAGATGACTGGTGAAGTGAGGGTAGATGACTGGTGAAGTGAGGATAGATGACTGGTGAAGTGAGGGTAGATGACTGGTGAAGTGAGGGTAGATGACTGGTGAAGTGAGGGTAGATGACTGGTGAAGTGAGGGTAGATGAGAGAGTAGTGCGGAATCAACAGTGACAATGACGTATGTTTTGAAAAAAAAGGTCATCTGTTTTATGAATTCTTGTAGTACATGTGTGGTATGTGAGTGTTGAAAAGTCCCTCTCACTATGTGAGTGTTGAAAATTTCCTCTCACTATGTGAGTGTTGAAAAGTCCCTCTCACTATGTGAGTGTTGAAAAGTTCCTCTCACTATGTGAGTGTTGAAAAGTCCCTCTCACTATGTGAGTGTTGAAAAGTCCCTCTCACTATGTGAGTGTTGAAAAGTCCCTCTCACTATGTGAGTGTTGAAAAGTCCCTCTCACTATGTGAGTGTTGAAAAGTCCCTCTCACTATGTGAGTGTTGAAAAGTCCCTCTCACTATGTGAGTGTTGAAAAGTCCCTCTCACTATGTGAGTATTGAAAAGTCCCTCTCACTATGTGAGTGTTGAAAAGACCCTCTCACTACGTGAGTGTTGAAAAGACCCTCTCACTATGTGAGTGTTGAAAAGCCCCTCTCACTATGTGAGTGTTGAAAAGTTCCGCTCACTATGTGAGCGTTGAAAAGTCCCTCTCACTATGTGAGTGTTGAAAAGTCCCTCTCACTATGTGAGTGTTGAAAAGTTCCTCTCACTATGTGAGCGTTGAAAAGACCCTCTCACTATGTGAGTGTTGAAAAGTTCCTCTTACTATGTGAGTGTTGAAAAGTCCCTCTCACTATGTGAGTGTTAAAAAGACCCTCTCAGTATGTGAATGTTGAAAAGTCCCTCTCACTATGTGAGTGTTGAAAAGTTCCTCTCACTATGTGAGTGTTGAAAAGTCCCTCTCACTATGTGAGTGTTAAAAAGACCCTCTCACTTAGTCTTTCACTCTTTGTGTTATTGAAAGTTACGTTCAAGTGAATATTTTTTTTTTATATTTAATCCCCAAATACATGTGTGTGAGATGTTATCCGTGTTGAACTTGAGTTTGTTGGTTGTTATCCAGGTAGAGAGCTTCACCAGCTTAGCATCAGCGGTGTTCTTGAAGACGGCTGGGATCTGGATCTGATATGACAGAAGTTGTCTCATCTAAAATGAGAGTATCTCTGCTATCTCCCCGGATTAGTCGTCTATTTTAAGAGACAGGAGAGACACAGTTGCACGGTAGACAGCAGTGTGAGACATGCTGTGGGTCTGCTCGGCAGACAGCAGTGTGAGACATGTTGTGGGTCTGCACGGCAGACAGCAGTGTGAGACATGCTGTGGGTCTGCACGGTAGTCAGCAGTGCGAGACATGCTGTGGGTCTGCACGGTAGACAGCAGTGTGAGACATGCTGTGGGTCTGCTCGGCAGACAGCAGTGTGAGAGATGTTGTGGGTCTGCACGGCAGACAGCAGTGTGAGACATGCTGTGGGTCTGCACGGTAGTCAGCAGTGTGAGACATGCTGTGGGTCTGCACGGTAGTCAGCAGTGTGAGACATGCTGTGGGTCTGCACGGTAGACAGCAGTGTGAGACATGCTGTGGGTCTGCACGGTAGACAGCAGTGTGAGACATGCTGTGGGTCTGCACGGTAGTCAGCAGTGTGAGACATGCTGTGGGTCTGCTCGGCAGACAGCAGTGTGAGAGATGTTGTGGGTCTGCACGGCAGACAGCAGTGTGAGACATGCTGTGGGTCTGCACGGTAGTCAGCAGTGCGAGACATGCTGTGGGTCTGCACGGTAGTCAGCAGTGTGAGACATGCTGTGGGTCTGCACGGTAGACAGCAGTGTGAGACATGCTGTGGGTCTGCACGGCAGACAGCAGTGTGAGACATGCTGTGGGTCTGCACGGCAGACAGCAGTGTGAGACATACTGTGGGTCTGCACGGTAGACAGCAGTGTGAGACATGCTGTGGGTCTGCACGGCAGACAGCAGTGTGAGACATGCTGTGGGTCTGCACGGCAGACAGCAATGTGAGACATGCTGTGGGTCTGCACGGCAGACAGCAGTGTGAGACATGCTGTGGGTCTGCACGGTAGACAGCAGTGTGAGACATGCTGTGGGTCTGCACGGTAGTCAGCAGTGTGAGACATGCTGTGGGTCTGCACGGTAGTCAGCAGTGTGAGACATGCTGTGGGTCTGCACGGTAGACAGAAGTGTGAGACATGCTGTGGGTCTGCACGGTAGTCAGCAGTGTGAGACATGCTGTGGGTCTGCACGGTAGTCAGCAGTGTGAGACATGCTGTGGGTCTGCACGGTAGACAGCAGTGTGAGACATGCTGTGGGTCTGCACGGCAGACAGCAGTGTGAGACATGCTGTGGGTCTGCACGGCAGACAGCAATGTGAGACATGCTGTGGGTCTGCACGGCAGACAGCAGTGTGAGACATGCTGTGGGTCTGCACGGTAGACAGCAGTGTGAGACATGCTGTGGGTCTGCACGGTAGTCAGCAGTGTGAGACATGCTGTGGGTCTGCACGGTAGTCAGCAGTGTGAGACATGCTGTGGGTCTGCACGGTAGACAGAAGTGTGAGACATGCTGTGGGTCTGCACGGTAGTCAGCAGTGTGAGACATGCTGTGGGTCTGCACGGTAGTCAGCAGTGTGAGACATGCTGTGGGTCTGCACGGTAGACAGCAGTGTGAGACATGCTGTGGGTCTGCACGGCAGACACCAGTGTGAGACATACTGTGGGTCTGCACGGTAGACAGCAGTGTGAGACATACTGTGGGTCTGCACGGTAGACAGCAGTGTGAGACATACTGTGGGTCTGCACGGTAGACAGCAGTGTGAGACATACTGTGGGTCTGCACGGTAGACAGCAGTGTGAGACATACTGTGGGTCTGCACGGTAGACAGCAGTGTGAGACATGCTGTGGGTCTGCACGGTAGACAGCAGTGTGAGACATACTGTGGGTCTGCACGGTAGACAGCAGTGTGAGACATACTGTGGGTCTGCACGGTAGACAGCAGTGTGAGACATGCTGTGGGTCTGCACGGCAGACAGCAGTGTGAGACATGCTGTGGGTCTGCACGGCAGACAGCAATGTGAGACATGCTGTGGGTCTGCACGGCAGACAGCAGTGTGAGACATGCTGTGGGTCTGCACGGTAGACAGCAGTGTGAGACATGCTGTGGGTCTGCACGGTAGTCAGCAGTGTGAGACATGCTGTGGGTCTGCACGGTAGTCAGCAGTGTGAGACATGCTGTGGGTCTGCACGGTAGACAGCAGTGTGAGACATGCTGTGGGTCTGCACGGTAGACAGCAGTGTGAGACATGCTGGTGCCTCTACGTTCACTGACTGAGTGCTTCTCAGTGCTAGAACAGCATCGACATTCCTGGTGAAGATGGTATCCATTTTTGGCGATTATTCTGATTGGCTCAACTATATTGCCTTCTTCAGTGTTTCTTGTCCATCTTGACTCTGATTTTCCTTCATAATCGGTGGCGTCCTTCACGGGTGTCTGACCCAGCTCTTGTGTTGATGGAGCGCATGGATCATAGTGTCATAGTGACACAATGAACCAGGACAGCCTCTGACAGGCACTGACACACTGGTCGCCTCTGACAGGCACTGACACAAACACTGACAACCAGTAGTTATTATTATAATAATCATGGGGGAGCGCTAAACCCGTAGGGATTATACAGCTCTTGTGGGGGGGGGGCGAATGAAAGGTATTCAGACTCCATTCTGGGAACTGGAGCACAGATCCAATTCCATATATCAAGAACGTAAGGACTTGGGAATAATTATGTCTGCTGATCTGTCGTTTAAAGACCATAACAAGACAAAGATCACAACAGCCAGGAAGATGACGGGGTGGGTATTGAGAACTTTCAAAACAAGGGAAATAATGCCGATGGTGACACTATTCAAATCGCTAGTGCTCCCTTACTTAGAGTACTGCTCAGTGCTGACGGCCCCGTTCAGGGCAGGAGAAATAGCAGAGCTGGAACAAATCCAGAAATCGTTTACGGCTCACATTGAGCCATTGAAACATCTAAATTATTGGGAACGCCTTCAAGTCTTGAACATGTACTCATTGGAGCGGAGGAGAGAGAGATACATGATAATATATACATGGAAAGTACTTGAGGACCTGGTCCCAAATCTGCACACTGCCATAACAACATACTGGAGTGAGAGATATGGGAGAAAGTGTAAAATAAACCCAGTGAGGAGCAGGGGTGCGGTGGGGACAATACGGGAGCACTGTATTAACATCCGGGGTCCCAGACTATTCAATATCTTACCAGAAGATATCCGAAACACGGCTGGAACCAGTGTAGAAGCCTTCAAGAGGAAACTGGACAAATATCTTCACCAGGTGCCAGATCAACCAGGCTGTGATGGATATGTGGGGCAGCGGGCCTCCAGCAGCAACAGCCTGGTTGACCAGGCAAGCACCAGACGAGCCTGGCCCATGGCCGGGCTCAGAGAGTAGATACTCTCGAAGCTCTTCAAAGGTATATCAAAGGTATCAAAGGAGGGGATAACCAGTAGTTAAGTTACACTATATATTGATGACGTGTTGAGAATCTACCATTGTGAATGTCTTGTTTACCAGGCTGCTGTGGGTAAGCAGCAGTGGGCAGACAGCTGTGGCCAGGCTGCTGTGGGTAAGCAGCAGTGGGCAGACAGCTGTGGCCAGGCTGCTGTGGGTAAGCAGCAGTGGGCAGACAGCTGTGGCCAGGCTGCTGTGGGTAAGCAGCAGTGGGCAGACAGCTGTGGCCAGGCTGCTGTGGGTAAGCAGCAGTGGGCAGACAGCTGTGGCCAGGCTGCTGTGGGTAAGCAGCAGTGGGCAGACAGCTGTGGCCAGGCTGCTGTGGGTAAGCAGCAGTGGGCAGACAGCTGTGGCCAGGCTGCTGTGGGTAAGCAGCAGTGGGCAGACAGCTGTGGCCAGGCTGCTGTAGTTAAGCAGCAGTGGGGAGACAGCTGTGGCCAGGCTGCTGTGGGTAAGCAGCAGTGGGCAGACAGCTGTGCCCACGCTGCTGTGGGTAAGCAGCAGTGGGCAGACAGCTGTGCCCAGGCTGCTGTGGGTAAGCAGCAGTGGGCAGACAGCTGTGCCCAGGCTGCTGTGGGTAAGCAGCAGTGGGCAGACAGCTGTGGACAGGCTGCTGTGGGTAAGCAGCAGTGGGCAGACAGCTGTGGACAGAGAGCTATGGGCAGATTGTTATGGAGAAATGTGGGAGAATCCTGGTTTTGTTGCTTTGATCGTGTTTATGTATGTAGGTCGTGTCGAATAGGTAAAATTGGTCAGTAAACAAGAAATCATTTAAATTTAAGTCCTTTCTAAAATTTTCTCTTATACGTTTAAAGATATATATATATATTTTCATTTATGTTAATGTAAAAATTAATAATTTTGTACCAAAAGAAAACTTACCTAACCTTATTATAACAAGCGCAATTTAATTTAGCCTAATCCAACTAAATATATTTTAAACAAGTTTACAATAATTTAATAATAAACAAACACAATGAAATATATATTTTTTTCGTTAGGTTCAGAATGATTTTTGCGAAATAATTGCATACACAGATTTTCGCTCCTTATTCGGCAAGAGCGTTGCTATTTAAGCCAAAATAGCAAGTTTTACCTATTCGGCACGACAGAGAGAAAGACACACACACACACACACACAACTAGGTGAGTACAACATTCACACGCCCTTCAGAAAGTGTTGAGCTGGCTTCTTTCTTAGAGATTTAACGCGAACACCCATACCCACCCACGCCATGAGCACCAAGCCAGCCCACGCCCACACATGCTAATTCTTCCTATAAAAGACCAGGCCTGCCAACGGACGCCCACGCCCATAAGTGCCCACCCTCACTCACCTACGCCCATCTGCAGTAGCCCAGGCTATCAATACTAAGCCTGAACACGCCCACCCACACCACTAACCCACCCCAGCTCACCCACCAGTCACTCACCCACCAAAGTCACTCACCTAACTCACCCACCCAGCTCACTCAACCAGCTCTCCCACCCAGCTCACTCACCTAACTCACTCACCCACCTAGCTCACTCACCTAACTCACTCACCCACCCAGCTCACTCACCTAACTCACTCACCCACCCAGCTCACTCACCTAACTCACTCACCCACCCAGCTCACTCACCTAACTCACTCACCCACCCAGCTCACTCACCCAGCTCACCCACCTAGCTCACTCACCTAACTCACTCAACCAGCTCTCCCACCCAGCTCACCCACCTAGCTCACTCACCTAACTCACTCAACCAGCTCTCCCACCCAGCTCACCCACCCAGCTCACTCACCTAACTCACTCACTCACCCAGCTCACTCACCTAACTCACTCACCCAACTCACCCACCCAGCTCACTCACCCAGCTCACTCACCTAACTCACTCACCCACCTAGCTCACTCACCCAGCTCACCCACCTAGCTCACTCACCCAGCTCACCCACCTAGCTCACTCACCCAGTTCACCCACCTAGCTCACTCACCCACCCAGTGAGAAAGGAATTACTGTACACTTGTTATGGATTCCTTCACACACTGACTTAATCCTTCATGACAAAGTTAACAATTAAGACACATGTGCAACAGTTAGGTTTCTTTATACCGAAACGTTTCGCCTACATAGTAGGCTTCTTCAGTCGCATACAGAGGCTGCAGATGGTGTGATCAGTCCCTTAACTCTGATAGGAAATATGAGGTGGTCAGTCCCTCAGCCTGGAGATATTAAGACGTGAATGTCTTAATGTCTTAACACACACTGTGACTAAGTCTGTAATGTCTCACCATGTCTCAGGTCATATCTGACAACACCCATTACACGAATGTAGTTACAGAAGCAAACTACAGGAGTCTACTTTGATAGACACTATCCCAGAGTCTACCGTGATAGACACTATCCCAGAGTCTACCGTGATAGACACTATCCCAGAGTCTACCTTGATAGACACTATCCCAGAGTCTACCGTGATAGACACTATCCCAGAGTCTACCGTGATAGACACTATCCCAGAGTCTACCGTGATAGGCACTATCCCAGAGTCTACCGTGATAGACACTATCCCAGAGTCTACCGTGATAGGCACTATCCCAGAGTCTACCGTGATAGGCACTATCCCAGAGTCTACCGTGATAGACACTATCGCAGAGTCTACCGTGATAGACACTATCCCAGAGTCTACCGTGATAGGCACTATCCCAGAGTCTACCGTGATAGACACTATCATAGAGTCTACCGTGATAGACACTCCCAGAGTCTACCGTGATAGGCACTATCCCAGAGTCTACCGTGATAGACACTATCCCAGAGTCTACCGTGATAGACACTATCCCAGAGTCTACCGTGATAGACACTATCCCAGAGTCTACCGTGATAGACACTATCCCAGAGTCTACCGTGATAGACACTATCCCAGAGTCTACCGTGATAGACACTATCCCAGAGTCTACCGTGATAGACACTATCCCAGAGTCTACCGTGATAGACACTATCCCAGAGTCTACCGTGATAGGCACTATCCCAGAGTCTACCTGATAGACACTATCCCAGAGTCTACCGTGATAGACACTATCCCAGAGTCTACCGTGATAGGCACTATCCCAGAGTCTACCTTGATAGACACTATCCCAGAGTCTACCGTGATAGACACTATCCCAGAGTCTACCGTGATAGAGACTATCCCAGAGTCTACCTTGATAGACACTATCCCAGAGTCTACCGTGATAGACACTATCCCAGAGTCTACCGTGATAGACACTATCCCAGAGTCTACCGTGATAGACACTATCCCAGAGTCTACCGTGATAGGCACTATCCCAGAGTCTACCGTGATAGACACTATCCCAGAGTCTACCGTGATAGACACTATCCCAGAGTCTACCGTGATAGACACTATCCCAGAGTCTACCGTGATAGACACTATCCCAGAGTCTACCGTGATAGAGACTATCCCAGAGTCTACCGTGATAGACACTATCCCAGAGTTACCGTGATAGAACTATCCCAGAGTCTACCGTGATAGACACTATCCCAGAGTCTACCGTGATAGAGACTATCCCAGAGTCTACCGTGATAGACACTATCCCAGAGTCTACCGTGATAGAACTATCCCAGAGTCTACCGTGATAGACACTATCCCAGAGTCTACCGTGATAGAGACTATCCCATAGTCTACCGTGATAGACACTATCCCAGAGTCTACCGTGATAGAGACTATCCCAGAGTCTACCGTGATAGACACTATCCCAGAGTCTACCGTGATAGAGACTATCCCAGAGTCTACCGTGATAGACACTATCCCAGAGTCTACCGTGATAGACACTATCCCAGAGTCTACCGTGATAGACACTATCCCAGAGTCTACGCATCTGTTAAACCAACGTTTTTTTTCCAAACCTTTCCGAAGTTGTGGCTTCAGTGAGACTGTTTTGTGTCTCTCCCACCTGTAAGGTGTATCCTGTATCCAGGTGGCGAGACAAAGGTGTATCCTGTATCCAGGTGGCGAGACAAAGGTGTATCCTGTATCCAGGTGGCGAGACACAGGTATATCCTGTATCCAGGTGGCGAGACAAAGGTTTATCCTGTATCCAGGTGGCGAGACACATAGATTGCTCCACGCTGCCAGAGCCACGTATAGAAGCGCAGCGGTGGAAATTCCATTCCCATCCTCAGGAAACGTGGTGTAAACGTGTCAGAGGTGCCACACACACTGGCACTGCATAACGGAATGATGGAAACTGCTGAAACACTCAGAAAAATACAAATTATAGAGAAACGTCATGAGGCTGCAACCTGTGTTTTTGTCAAGACTGATACACCGAACACATGGACTCCTCTCTCAGGGAGAGAGTGGACCTAGTAGCGACCAGCGGAGAGACGGGGCCAGGAGCTGTGACTCGACCCTTGCAACCACAATTAGGTGAGTACACACACGTTCCTCAATAGAGATTCCAAAATGTGTCACAAGTGTCTCATTCTTCACACGAATGAGACTCTTTATGGACGAGACGTTTCGCCCGACCGCCAGTCGATAATTTTTCAACCTGATGAAGTGACGAGAGTTATACTGAGATAAGTGGCAGTGTTGGAGGGGCAATTCTGAGTTCTTCAGTCCCTTGTTCTTCATAAAACATGTTCAATCTCTTAGCCTTAATAAAAGGTGTTCAGTCCCTTATAATGCATAGACCGTCTTCAGTCCCTTATCCTTGATCTATGTAGATCCCAGGCTCCAGTAGTGAGTTATATACTGGAGCCATGTGTAACAACTGTCTTATACTGGAGCCAGGTGTAACAACTGTCTTATACTGGAGCCAGGTGTAACAACTGTCTTATACTGGAGCCATGTGTAACAACTGTCTTATACTAGAGCCAGGTGTAACAACTGTCTTATACTGGAGCCATGTGTAACACCTGTCTTATACTGAAGCCAGGTGTAACACCTGTATTATACTGGAGCCAGGTGTAACAACTGTCTTATACTGGAGCCAGGTGTAACACCTGTCTTATACTGAAGCCAGGTGTAACACCTGTATTATACTTGAGCCATGTGTAACACCTGTCTTATATGGAGCCAGGTGTAACACCTGTCTTATACTGGAGCCAGGTGTAACACCTGTCTTATACTGGAGCCTTGTGTAACACCTGTCTTATACTGGAGCCAGGTGTAACACCTGCCTTATACTGGAGCCAGGTGTAACACCTGTCTTATACTGGAGCCTTGTGTAACACCTGTCTTATACTGGAGCCAGGTGTAACACCTGCCTTATACTGGAGCCATGTGTAACACCTGTCTTATACTGGAGCCAGGTGTAACACCTGCCTTATACTGGAGCCATGTGTAACACCTGTCTTATACTGGAGCCAGGTGTAACACATGCCTTATACCTGACATAGACAGTTACTGACCAACACTGACAGTTACTCGCCAACACTGACAGTTACTGACAAACAATGCCAGTTACTGACCAACAATGCCAGTTACTGACCAACACTTGACAGTTACTGACCAACACTGACAGTTACTGACCAACACTGACAGTTACTGACCAACACTGACAATTACTGACCAACAACGCCAGTTACTGACCAACACTGACAGTTACTGAGTAACACTGACAGTTACTGATCAACACTTAGAGAGTTGGTGGAGGTAAATACTATACACAACTTCTAGAGTAGGTATGATCCAGCGTTTGAGGAGTGAAGCAGGTCAGCAAGAACCATGACTCAACCCTCTGTAGATACAACTAGGTGAACACACACACACACACACACACACACACACACACACACACTCGACCCCTGCAACCACAAATAGGTGATTACACACACACAAATCCTGTGTAACAAACCTCCTAGAGTTCTATGATAAAGTAACATAGGTAAGGCAGGAGAGAGAAGGGTGGGTTGATTGCATTTTCCTGGACTGCAGGAAGGCCTTCGACACAGTTCCTCACATGAGATTAGTAAAGAAGTTGGAAGAACAAGCAGGTATAACAGGAAGGGCACTGGAATGGATCAGGGAATACCTCAAAGGGAGGCAACAACGGGTCATGGTGCGTGGTGAGGTATCACAGTGGGCGCCTGTGACGAGTGGTGTACCGCAGGGGTCAGTCCTAGGACCAGTGTTATTCCTGGTATATGTAAATGACATGACGGACGGGATATACTCAGAAGTGTCTCTATTCGCGGATGATGTGAAAATAATGAGGAGAATCACATCGGAAGAGGACCAGGCAGGGCTGCAAACAGACCTGGACAAGCTCGACATCTGGTCTAGCAGTTGGCTTCTCGAATTCAATCCCTCCAAATGCAAAGTCATGAGGATCGGAGAAGGGCAAAGAAGACCGCTGACAGAGTACAAGCTAGGCGGACAAAGGCTACAAACCTCGGCAAAGGAGAAAGACCTTGGAGTGAGTATAACGCCTAGCACGTCTCCGGAGGCACACATCAACCAGATAACTGCGGCAGCATATGGGCGTCTGGCAAACCTTAGATTAGCGTTCCGTTACCTTAACAAGGAATCGTTCAAGACACTGTATACCGTGTACGTCAGGCCCATACTAGAATATGCAGCACCAGTCTGGAACCCACACCTGGTCAAGCACGTAAGGAAACTAGAGAAAGTGCAAAGGTTTGCGACAAGGTTAGTTCCACAACTCAGGGGTCTGTCTTATGAAGAAAGGTTGAGGGAAATAGGACTAACAACACTGGAGGAAAGAAGGGTCAGAGGAGACATGATAACGACATACAAAATACTGCGGGGAATTGACAAGGTAGATAGTGACAGGTTGTTTCAGAGAGGGAACACAGAAACAAGGGGACACAACTGGAAGCTGAAGACTCAGATGAGTCAAAGGGATGTCAGGAAACATTTCTTCAGCCACAGAGTAGTCAGGAAGTGGAATGGACTAGAGAAAGATATAGTGGAGGCAGGAACCATACATAGTTTTAAGACAAGGTATGATAAAGCTCATGGAGCAGGGAGAGCAGAGACCCAGTAGCAGACAGCGAAGAGGCGGGGCCAGGAGCTGAGTCTCTACCCCTGCAACCACAATTAGGTGAGTACAATTAGGTGAGTACACACACACACACATCAACCAAATATCTGCTGCAGCATATTGGCGCCTAGCAAACCTAAGAATAGCATTCCCACATCTCAAGGAATCGTTCAGGACCCTGTACACTGTGTATGTCAGGTCTGTATTGGAGTATGCAGCGCCAGTTTGGAACCCTCACCTAGCCAAGAACGTAAGGAAGCTAGAAAAAGGGCAAAGGTTTGCAACAAGACTAGTCCCGGAGCTAAGGGGCATGTCCTACGAGGAGAGGTTAAGGGAAATCGACCTGACGATACTGGACGACAGGAAAGATAGGGGGGATATGATAATGACATATAAAATACTGAGAGAAATTGACAAGGTGGACAGAGACAGGAAGTTCCAGAGATGGGACACAGCAACAAGGGGTCGCAATAAGAAGTTGAAGACTCGGATGAGTCAAAGGGATGTTAGGAAGTATTTTTTTGAATCACAGAGTTGTCAGGAAGTGGAATAGTCTGGCAAGTGAGGTAGTGGAGGCAGGAACCATACATAGCTTTAAGACGAGGTATGATAAAGCTCACGGAGCAGGGAGAGAGGACCTAGTAGCGATCAGTGAAGAGGCGGGGCCAGGAGCTGAGTCTCGACCCCTGCAACCACAAATAGGTGAAATAGGTGAGTACACACACACACACACACACACACACACAAGATTCCTGGGTTGTGATGTGCTAGCAGCCAACTGTGACCAGCACAGCACATGAGGAAGGTGTAAGGTGTTCAGAGGTACTGCCAGCACATTCTGGCGTTGCTGAGTGGCAACAACCACCAGGAAAGATCGCTACAAATGTATTGATGACACTGTAGGATCCTGTATCATGGCGAGACACCATCACGACGTGGAAAATACTTCGTGGAGTAGGCAAGGCTGTCTCTTCAATTAGTACCTAGATCAAGAGGAGACATTATCAAGGCAAGCAAAGCTCTTTCCTTTATATGAGCGTTTATCCAGAGAAGATAGGACCATGACATACAAAGTTCCTTGGTGGTGAGGGGGAGGGGGAGCTAGGCTGTCTTCATAATTCTGTTTCCTCAACTTCTGGCTCTCTTAAAATCCTCGAAACGTCAGTATATATACATAGAGAGGTGCGTATCTCTCAGTGTAAATACACCGAGCACATACATACATGCAGTTCATCGCATGTGGCAGGATTTGATGAAATAACTGAACAAGCCTGGTGCTACGGGGTATGGGGAGTCACCGTCTAGATTCGGCTAGGCTTCCATACTTATCTGGAGTCTGGCGTTGTGGATAAAGTACTGTCTACCCTGATGCCAAGTTTGTAGGTTCGAGTCATATATATATATATATATATATATATATATATATAGATGGGGAAGTGGAAAAGAATCTTTCCTCCGTAAGACATGCGTGTCGTATGAGGCGACTAAAATGCGGGAGCAATGGGCTAATAACCCCTTCTCCTGTAGAAAATACTAAATAAGAGAAGAACAACTGTATAAAACTTGAATGCTTGAATGTGTGTGGATGTAGTGCGGATGATAAGAAAGAGATGATTGCTAATGTTATGAATGAAAAGAAGATGGATGTCCTGGCCCTAAGCAAAACAAAGCTGAAGGGAGTAGGCTAGTTTCAGTGTGGAGAAATTGTACGGTTCGTACTTCTAACGGCTGCGCCATAGCTGTTCACGTGATTACCATGTGACTTGTGTTAGCCAATGATAGGCCTGCCTTTTGAATGCCCCAGTGCCGGGCGGCCCTAGTAGTCAGTACCATCCGAGTAGGCCTAGCAGGCAGACACAGGCATAGGCTCTCAGCTCCCATATATCCAACGCCTCATTAAACGCTACCAAAAACCAAGCTCATCGTCTGTTATATTACCAAATCTATGAAAAGAACCCCACAACACAAAATAAATGGGATTGTCAAAAGTATCTGAGAGAGTTAGAGCTAAGAAAGGGGTAGCAGTTGAAGGATCAGTTATGGAAGAAGAAGAAGAGGAATATAAATGTATAAATTCAAGGATTATGTGGATTAAAATAAGGGTTGGATGCGAAAAGTGGGTCATAATAAGTGTGTATGCACCTGGAGAAGAGAGGAGCGTAGAGGAGAGAGAGAGATTTTGAGAGAAGTTAAGCGGTGTGTAGCAACTTTTGAACCAAGTCAGAGAGTAATTGTGGTAGGGGACCTAAATGCTAAAGTAGGAGAAACATGTAGAGAGGGTATAGTAGGTAAGTTTGGGGTGCCAGATGTAAATGATAATGGGAGCCCTTTGATTGAACTTTGTATAGAAAGAGGTTTGGATATATTTTAAGCAAAAGAGGATAAATAAGTATACAAGATATGATATTGGGCATAATGACAGTAGTTTGTTGGACTACGTATTGGTAGATAAAAGACTGTTGAGTAGACTTCAGGATGTACATGTTTATAGAGGGGCCACAGATATGTCAGATCACTTTTAGTTGCAGCTACAGTGAAAGTAAAAGGTAGATGGGATACAAGGAAAATATAAGCAGCAAGGGTACGATGTAAACAACTGTTGGAGGACAGATGGGCTAGTGAGAGTATAGGCAGTGGGGTACAAGATGTATGGGGTAAGTTTAAGAATGTAGTGTTAGAGTGTTCAGCAGAAGTTCGTGGTTATAGGAAAGTGGGTGCGGGAGGGAAGAAGAGCGATTGCTGGAATGATGATTTAAAGAGAGTAGTAAGGGAGAAAAAGTTAGCATATAGCATATGAGAAGTTTTTACAAAGCAGAAGTGCTGCAAGGAGGGAGGAGTAAATGGAGAGAAAAAGAGAGGTTAAGAAAATTGTGAAGCAATGTAAAAAGAGAGCAAATGAAAGAGTGGGTGAGATATTATCAACAAATTTGGTTGAAAATAAGAAAAGTTTTGGAGTGAGATTAATAAGTTGAGGAAGCTTAGGGAACGAATGGATTTGACAGTTAACAATAGGAGAGGAGAGTTATTAAATGGAGAGTTAGAGGTATTGGGAAGATGGAGGGAATATTTTGAGGAACTGTTAAGTGTTGATGAAGATAGGGAAGATGTGATTTCGTGTATAGGGCAAGGAGGAATAACATCTTGTAGGAGTGAGGAAGAGCCAGTTGTGAGTGTGGGGGAAGTTTGTTAGGCAGTGGGTAGAATGAAAGGGGGTAAGGCAGCTGGGATTGATGGGATAAAGATAGAAATGTTAGTAGCAGGTGGGGATATAGTTTTGGAGTGGTTGAAGCTTTTATTTAATAAATATATGGAAGAGGTTAAGGTACCTAGTGACTGGCAGAGATCATGCATAGTTACTTTGTATAAAGGCAAAGGGGACAAAAGAGAGTGTAAAAATTATATGAGAATAAGTCTGTTGAATATACGGTAAAGTGCATAGTAGAGTTATTATTGAAATAATTAAGAGTAAGTAGGATAGCAGATGAACAAGGAGGCTTTTGGAAGGGTAGGGGGTGTGTAGACCATATAGGTGAACAGTATTTAAATAAGGATAAAGTGGTTTTTGTGGCATTTATGGATTTGGAAAAGGGGTATGACAGGGTGGACTGGGGGGTCAATATGACAAATGTTGCAATGTACAGAATAGGGGGTAAGTTACTGAAAGCAGTGAAGAGTTTTTACGAGGGTAGTGAGGCTCAGGTTAGAGTATGTAGAAGAGAGGGAGATTATTTCCCAGTAAAAGCAGGACAGACAAGGATGTGTGATGTCACCATGGTTGTTCAATATATTTATAGATGTTGTAAGGGAGTGAATTCTCGGGTCTTGGCAAGAGGTGTGGGGTTAAAAGATAAAGAATCTAACACAAAATGGGAGTTGTCACAGTTGCTATTTGCTGATGACTGTGCTTTTGAGAGATTCTGAAGAGAATTTGCAGAGGTTGGTGGATAAGTTTGGTAGGGTATGTTAAAGGAGAAAATTAAAAGTGAATATAGGAAAGAGTAAGGTGATGAGGATAACAAAAAAAATAGGAGGGAGAGAGTATGAAGGAGGTGAATGTATTCAGATATTTAGGAGTGGACGTGTCAGCAGATGGGTCTATGAAAGATGAGGTGAATAATAGAATTGACGAAGGGAAAAAGGTGAGTGGTGCACTGAGGAGTTTGTGGAGACAAAGAACTTTGTCCATGGAAGTAAAGAAGGGAATGTATAAGAGTATAGTTATACCAACACTCTTATATGGGTGTGAATCATGGGTGGTGAATGTTGCAACAAGGAGAAGGCTGGAGGCAGTGGAGATGTGTCTGAGGGCAATGTGTGGCGCTTGTTATAATAAGGTTAGGTAAGTTTTCTAAGATTCTTTTGGTGCAAAATTATTAATTTTTATATTAACATAAATTAAAAAAATATATATCTTTAATCGTATAAGAGAAAATTTTAGAAAGAACTTAATTATGAATGAGTTCTTCCTAATTGACCAGTTTTACCTATTCGGCACGACATATTTAATATATATATATATATAATATTATATATATATATATTATTATATATTATAATATATATATATTATATATATATATATATAGATTATATATATATATATGCAATCTAATATCGGATGTAACAAAGAAGATTATAACTAAACAACTATAACTCAGACATGACTAGATTGACCCAGGGAATATGATTACTTTACTATCACCTTCGTGAAGTGGGATTACTGTACTGTCACCTTCGTGAAGATTACTTTACTGTCACCTTCGTGAAGTGGGATTACTTTACTGTCACCTTTGTGAAGATTACTTTACTATCACCTTCGTGAAGTGGGATTACTTTACTGTCACCTTCGTGAAGATTACTTTACTGTCACCTTCGTGAAGTGGGATTACTTTACTGTCACCTTCGTGAAGTGGGATTACTTTACTGTCACCTTCGTGAAGTGGGATTACTTTACTGTCACCTTCGTGAAGTGGGATTACTTTACTGTCACCTTCGTGAAGTGATTACTTTACTGTCACCTTCGTGAAGTGGGATTACTTTACTGTCACCTTCGTGGAGATTACTGTCACCTTCGTGAAGTGGGATTACTTTACTGTCACCTTCGTGAAGTGGGATTACTTTACTGTCACCTTCGTGAAGTGATTACTACTGTCACCTTCGTGAAGTGGGATTACTTTACTGTCACCTTCGTGGAGATTACTGTCACCTTCGTGAAGTGGGATTACTTTACTGTCACCTTCGTGAAGTGGGATTACTTTACTGTCACCTTCGTGAAGTGGGATTACTTTACTGTCACCTTCGTGAAGTGGGATTACTTTACTGTCACCTTCGTGAAGTGGGATTACTTTACTGTCACCTTCGTGGAGATTACTGTCACCTTCGTGAAGTGGGATTACTTTACTGTCACCTTCGTGAAGATTACTTACTGTCACCTTCGTGAAGTGGGATTACTTTACTGTCACCTTCGTGAAGTGGGATTACTTTACTGTCACCTTCGTGAAGTGGGATTACTTTACTGTCACCTTCGTGAAGTGGGATTACTTTACTGTCACCTTCGTGAAGTGGGATTACTTTACTGTCACCTTCGTGGAGATTACTGTCACCTTCGTGAAGTGGGATTACTTTACTGTCACCTTCGTGAATCGTCCCTTCGTGAAGTGGGATTACTTTACTGTCACCTTCGTGAAGTGGGATTACTTTACTGTCACCTTCGTGGAGATTACTTTACTGTCACCTTCGTGGAGATTACTTTACTGTCACCTTCGTGAAGTGGGATTACTTTACTGTCACCTTCGTGAAGTGGGATTACTTTACTGTCATCTTCGTGAAGTGGGATTACTTTATTGTCACCTTCGTGAAGTGGGATTACTTTACTGTCACCTTCGTGAATTAGGATTACTTTACTCTCACCTTCGTGAAGTGGTATTACTTTACTGTCACCTTCGTGAAGTGGGATTACTTTACTGTCACCTTCGTAAAATGGGATTATTTTACTGTCACCTTCGTGAAGTGGGATTACTTTACTGTCACCTTCGTGAAATGGAATTACTTTACTGTCACCTTCGTGAAGTGGGATTACTTTATTGTCACCTTCGTGAAGTGGTATTAATGTCACCTTCGTGAAGTGGGATTAATGTCACCTTCGTGAAGTGGGATTAATGTCACCTTCGTGAAGTGGGATTAATGTCACCTTCGTGAAGTGGGATTAATGTCACCTTCGTGAAGTGGGATTAATGTCACCTTCGTGAAGTGGGATTAATGTCACCTTCGTGAAGTGGAATTAATGTCACCTTCGTGAAGTGGGATTATGTCACCTTCGTGAAGTGGATTAATGTCACCTTCGTGAAGTGGGATTAATGTCACCTTCGTGAAGTGGGATTAATGTCACCTTCGTGAAGTGGGATTAATGTCACCTTCGTGAAGTGGGATTAATGTCACCTTCGTGAAGTGGGATTAATGTCACCTTCGTGAAGTGGGATTACTGTCACCTTCGTGAAGTGGGATTACTGTCACCTTCGTGAAGTGGGATTACTGTCACCTTCGTGAAGTGGGATTACTGTCACCTTCGTGAAGTGGGATTACTGTCACCTTCGTGAAGTGGGATTACTGTCACCTTCGTGAAGTGGGACGGCCTCAGTTGTTTATAATAACTGTGGGATGACACTTGTGTCTAAGATCCTCCTCCATAATATACTAAAGACTCGAGAGAGTGGATTCTTGCTTTTTTTTTTTTTTATGACTATGGAGTTGGGCGAGTATGGTGTTGAACCGGATGTATGGGCTTGCTGTCGGTGGGTTCTTCTGATGTACCACTTGGGAGAGTTGACCAAGTGGTTTAACCAGAGGCTTTGGTAAGTTAGAGGCGGGGCAAGAAGGGCAGGTAAGGATGGAATGTGGAAAAGGTTTGGTTATGTGTGCTGAGGGTAATACAAGTGTGCTGAGGGTAATACAAGTGTGCTGAGGGTAATACAAGTGTGCTGAGGGTAATACAAGTGTGCTGAGGGTAATACAAGTGTGCTGAGGGTAATACAAGTGTGCTGAGGGTAATACAAGTGTGCTGAGGGTAATACAAGTGTGCTGAGGGTAATACAAGTGGCTGAGTAATCAAGTGTGAGGGTAATACAAGTGTGCTGAGGGTAATACAAGTGTGCTGAGGGTAATACAAGTGTGCTGAGGGTAATACAAGTGTGCTGAGGGTAATACAAGTGTGCTGAGGGTAATACAAGTGTGCTGAGGGTAATACAAGTGTGCTGAGGGTAATACAAGTGTGCTGAGGGTAATACAAGTGTGCTGAGGGTAATACAAGTAGTGAGGCTAATCATGTCTGTGGATACAAGTGTGCTAGGTAATCATAAGTGGCCAACCTCTTCCGTTATAATATAGATGTACTCACCTAATTGTACTCACCTAATTGTGGTTGCAGGGGTCGAGACTCAGCTCCTGGCCCCGCCTCTTCGCTGTCTGCTACTGGGTCTCTGCTCTCCCTGCTCCATGAGCTTTATCATACCTTGTCTTAAAACTATGTATGGTTCCTGCCTCCACTATATCTTTCTCTAGTCCATTCCACTTCCTAACTACTCTGTGGCTGAAGAAATGTTTCCTGACATCCCTTTGACTCATCTGAGTCTTCAGCTTCCAGTTGTGTCCCCTTGTTTCTGTGTTCCCTCTGAAACAACCTGTCACTATCTACCTTGTCAATTCCCGCAGTATTTTGTATGTCGTTATCATGTCTCCTCTGACCCTTCTTTCCTCCAGTGTTGTTAGTCCTATTTCCCTCAACCTTTCTTCATAAGACAGACCCCTGAGTTGTGGAACTAACCTTGTCGCAAACCTTTGCACTTTCTCTAGTTTCTTGACGTGCTTGACCAGGTGTGGGTTCCAGACTGGTGCTGCATACTCTAGTATGGGCCTGACGTATACGGTATACAGTGTCTTGAACGATTCCTTGTTAAGGTAACGGAACGCTAATCTTAGGTTTGCCAGTCGCCCATATGCTGCCGCGGTTATCTGGTTGATGTGTGCTTCCGGAGACGTGCTTGGTGTTATACTCACCCCAAGGTCTTTCTCCTTTGATGAGGTTTGTAGCCTTTGTCCACCTAGCCTGTACTCTGTCAGCGGTCTTCTTTGCCCTTCTCCGATCTTCATGACTTTGCATTTGGTGGGGTTAAATTCGAGAAGCCAGTTGCTAGACCAGATGTCAAGCTTGTCCAGGTCACTTTGAAGTCCTGCTTGGTCTTCATCCGATGTGATTCTCCTCATTAATTTCACATCATCTGCGAAAAGAGACACTTCTGAGTCTATCCCATCCGTCATGTCATTCACATATAGCAAGAATAGCACTGGTCCTAGGACTGACCCCTGCGGTACACCACTCGTCACAGGCGCCCACTGTGATACCTCATCACGCACCATGACCCGTTGTTGCCTCCCTGTGAGGTATTCCCTGATCCATTCCAGTGCCCTTCCTGTTATACACGCTTGGTCTTCCATCTTTTTTACTAATCTCATGTGAGGAACTGTGTCAAAGGCCTTCCTGCAGTCCAAGAAAATGCAGTCAACCCACCCTTCTCTCTCTTGCCTTACCTCTGTTACTTTATCATAGAACTCCAGGAGGTTTGTTACACAGGATTTGCCTTCCCCGAAACCGTGCTGTCTGGCGTTGATTAACCTGTTCTGCTCCAGATGCTCCACCATTCTTTTTCTGATGATTTTCTCCAAGACTTTGCACACTATACACGTAAGTGACACCGGTCTGTAGTTTAGTGCCTCTTTTCTGTCTCCTTTTTTAAAGATGGGGACTACGTTGGCCTTTTTCCATATCTCAGGTAGCTGCCCAGTTTCAAGGGATGTGTTGAAAATTTTGGTAAGTGGCACACTCAGAACCTCAGCTCCTTCCCGAAGGACCCATGGTGAGATATTGTCCGGACCCATTGCCTTTGAGGTATCAAGGTCACTGAGTAACTGCTTCACCTCCCCTCAGATGTGTGTATTCCCTCCAGCACTCGATACATCCCTTGTTGGTGATGCACCCTGTCCTGTCTACCCAACTGCCTCCCCTTTCCTACACTGTGAATACTTCCTAAACCTCGAGTTGAGCTCCTCACATACCTCTTGATCATTACTTGTGAGTTCCCCATCTTCCCTCCTCAGCCTTATCACCTGATCCTTTACTGTTGTCTTCCTTCTGATGTGGCTGTACATCAGTTTCGGGTCAGACTTGACTTTCGATGCTATGTCGTTTTCGTACTGTTTCTGGGCCTCCTCCGTACCTGTGCATACTCGTTTCTAGCTCTTCGACTAATCTCCTTGTTTGCTTGGGTTCTTTGCCTTCTGTATCTTTTCCATTCTCTGGCACTCTGAGTCTTTGCCTCCCTACATCTTTGGGTAAACCAGGGGCTCTTTCTTGTCTTCCCATTTATTCTTTTTCCTTTGGGTATAAACCGTTCCTCTGCCTCCTTGCACTTTGTCGCTACGTATTCCATCATTTCATTTACTGACTGTGTGGTGTGTGTGTGTGTGTGTGTGTATGTGTGTGTTGTGTGTGTGTGTGTGCGTATGTGTGTGTTGTGTGTGTGTGTGTGCGTATGTGTGTGTTGTGTGTGTGTGTGTACTCACCTAGTTGTACTCACCTAGTTGTGGTTGCAGGGGTCGAGTCATAGCTCCTGTGTGTGTGTGTGTGTGTGTGTTGTGTTAGGCATAGTAATCAGATGATGGTGTATACTACAACAACCCATCAGAAATATACTTGTATGCAAGATGTATACTTGCATGGCAGTGAACTGGTAACTGTAATTGCCAGATTTTTGGGAGAGTGTTACATTAGACATTGTGGATATATTGGCAGAGCTTTGAGTCTGATGAAGAACTCGTTAGGGACTTCGATGTGTAGACTGGTGAGCTTCTGAGTGAACACTGTGTCATACTGTATCTTCAGTATTTCACTCAATTCCTTACTGTCGTCAGTGTACACAAAGTCTCCTGTAAGTAAAACATATATACTGGATGAGGTGTTCTCTGCACAGTTCGCGGGAACAGTATTTGGGATTTCTTTTAATTTCATTTATGGTTCTTTACTCTCTCTGTTTCTCTTGGACTCTATATGATTTAGCAGCAGCATCCTGTCTTCTTTAGTTTAGAGGTGTGTGTGTGTCTGGAACATACCTGGAGGGTGAGTGTGTTGAACCTGTCGAGCAGCTGGTTCAGATCCATGGCCGTCGTGTCGTCATCTCTGCGTACCTCCATTTATTTGGATCCCGGTCCACTGTAACGAAGTTTTTACTTGGGTCATGATGTGGTCTGAAGTTGCATATTTCATCACTGTTGTATCTCGAACAAGGTTCTCACCATTCGTAAATCTGAGTCGTAATGTGTTCCTCCAGTCTACTCGGTTCTGTAATCTGTTAACCTAAGGTGATTTTATTATAGAAGTTCAACAGTTCTCGTGCGTGAGACTGTTACTTCAAACTAGCTCCAGGTACTCGTGTTTTTCAACAAACCGGCCGTCTTCCACCGAGGCAGGTGACCTAAAAAGAAGAAATGCCTTCACCACTACTCACTCCATCACTGTCTTGCCAGAGTTGCGCCGATACTACAGTTCAGACTGCAAATATCGCCACCCCTCCTTCAGAGTGCAGGCACTGTACTTCCCACCACCACCCCTCCTTCAGAGTGCAGGCACTGTACTTCCCACCTCCACCCCTTACTTCCCACCTCCAGGACTCAAGTTCGGCTAACTGGTTGCATTGAATCCTCTCATAAATGTAACCTTACTCACACTACAACAGCACATCAAGTTATAAAAAACACTTGTCTCCACTCTTATCTAACACTCTCACACAGAACCTCCTTTACCCCCCCTCCCTCCAACCTTCCCTAGCACGATCCTTACTCCGCCTTTCTCCAACTATAGATTTATATGCCCTCCAAGTCATCCTATTTTGTTCCATTCTCTCTAAATGTCCAAACCACCTCAACAACCCCTCATCAGTCCTTTGCATAATAGTTTTAGTAACCCCGCACCTCCTAATCTCCAAGTTACGAGTTCTCTGCATATTATTCACACCACACATTGCCCTCAGACACGACATCTTCACTGCCTCCAGCCTCCTCCTTATTACAACATTCACAACCCATGATTCACACACATATAAAAGTGTTGTTACTACTATACTCTCAAATATTCTCCCTTAGGCTTCCATGAATAAACTTCTTTATCTCCACAGATTCCTCAATACACCACTCACCTTTTTCTCTATTTAATTCTATGATTCACCTCATTTTTCATAGACTCATCTGCTGACAATTCTACTCCCAAATATCCTCCATACTTCCTCCGTCCAATCTGATATCCAGTCATTGATTACCAATTTTTTTTTGTTACCCTCATCACTAATAAATATATTGAACAACCATGGTGACATCACACATCCCTGTCTAAGACCTACTTTTACTGGGAAATAATTTCTCTCTCTCTTACATACCCTAACCTGATCCTCACTATCCTCGTAAAAACTCTTAATTGCTTTCAGTAACCTACCTCCTATTTCATACACTTGCTCCCCTATCATATGCCTTTTCCAAATTCTTAAATGTAAGGAAAACTTATTTATCCTTATCTAAATACTGTTCACTTATATGATTCAATGTCAACATTTGGTCTACACACCCCCTACTCTTCCTAAAGCCTCCTTGTTCATCTGCGATCCTGCTCTCCCTCTTACCTTTAATTAAATATTTCAGTAATAACTCTACCATATACTTTACCTGTTATACTCAACTGGTTTAGTCCCTATAATTCTAACATTTTCTTTTGTCCCTTTGTCTTATACAGTGGAACTATGCACGTCTCTACCAGTCTCTAGATAATTCTTCTCTTTCATACATTTATTAAATAAAAGCAACGACCACTCCAAAATTATATCACCACCTGCATTAAAATTTCTGTCATGATCCCATCAATCCCAGCTGCTTTAATCCCTTTCATTCTACCCACAGCCTCACAGCACCTTCCCCACACTCACATAAGGCTCTTCCTCACTCCTAAAAGATGTTATACCTCCCTGGCCACTGCATGAAATCAATACTTCCCTTTCTTCATCAACATTTAACAGTTCCTCCAAATATTCCCTCCGTCTTCCCAATATCTCCAACTCTCCATCTAATAATTCTCCTCTTCTGTTTTTAACTGTCAAATCCATTTGTTCCATAGATTTTCTCAACTTATTAATCTCACTCCAAAACTTTTTCTTATTCTCAGCAAAATTTGTTGACAGAACCTCACCCAGTCTCCTGTTTGCTTTCCTTTTACACTCCCTCACTACTCTCTTAACCTCTTTTTTACTCTCAATATACTCCTCCCTCCTTATATCACTTCTGCTTTACAAAAACCTCTCATATGCTAACTTTTTCTCTCTTATCTCTCTCTTTACCTCATCAGTCCACCACTCACTCGTCTCCCACACCCACCCTTCTATATCCACAAACTTCTCAACACTCCGACACTGAATTCTTAAATCTACCCCATACCTTTTCAACTTCCTCTTTATTACCTATACTCTCATTAGCCCAACCTTCTACCAATAGTTACTTATGTCTTATCCTAACTACCTCTTTCTTTAGTTGATAAACCTTCATGTGTATCTTACTTGCTGATGTCATTCTCCTTGTACTCCATCTACCTTTTGCTGTCGCTGTAGCTACAACTAAATAATGAACTGATATATCTGTTGCCCCTCTATAAACATGCATATCCTGAAGTCTTCCCTTCAACCTTTTATCCACTAATTCTTAGTCCAACAAACTACAGTCATTATGCTCTATATCATATCTCGTATGCTTATTTATTCTCTTTTTCTTAAATATTTATCACCTATAACCAAACCCCTTTCTGTACAAAGTTCAATCAAAGGCTTCCCAATTATCACTTACACCTGGCACCCCAAACTTACCTGCCACATCTTCTATAACTGTTTCTTCCACTTCAACATTCATGTCCCCCACCACAACTACTCTCTCGCTTCGCTACTAAAATCTCTCTCTCCTCTATACTTCTTTCTTTTCCAGGTGCGTAAACACTTATTAGAACCCACTTTTACATCCAACCCTTATTTTAACCTACATAATCCTTGAATTTATACATTTATATTCCTCTCTTCTCCTTCCATAACTGATCCTTCAACATTTGCTACTCCTTCCTTTGCTCTCTCTCAGATACTCCTGATTTATTCCCATTTATTTCTCCCCACCGAAACTCTCCTTCCCTCTTCAGCTGTTTCACTTAGATCGAGGACATCCAACTTCTTTGTATCCGTAATATTGGCATTCATCTCTTTCTTATCATCTGCACTACACACACACACACACACACACACACACACACACACACACACACACACATTCAGACATCCCACCTTGATCAAAGTTTTTCTTTTTTTTATATTTAGTAATTTATGCAGGAGGGGTTACTAGCCTCTCGCTCCCAGCATTTTAGTCGCCTTTTAATAAAAGACACGCATGATACGCATGACACGCATGATACACATGACATGCATAACAAGCATGATACGCATGGCTTGACTCACGAAATCGTAATGACGTACGTGTTATCCAGCGTGTTTATGAGACAGAAAAAAGACACCAGCAATCCTACCATTATGTAAAACAGTTTCAGGCTTCCATTTCACACTCACTTGACAGGACGGTAGTACCTCCCTGGGTGGTTGCTGTCTACCAACCTACTACCACAGGACGGTAGTACCTCCCTGGGTGGTTGCTGTCTACCAACCTACTACCACAGGACGGTAGTACCTCCCTGGGTGGTTGCTGTCTACCAACCTACTACCACAGGACGGTAGTGCCTCCCTGGGTGGTTGCTGTCTACCAACCTACTACACAGGGCGGTAGTGCCTCCTGGGTGGTTGCTGTCTACCAACCTACTACCACAGGACGGTAGTCCTCCCTGGGTGGTTGCTGTCTACCAACCTACTACCACAGGACGGTAGTGCCTCCCTGGGTGGTTGCTGTCTACCAACCTACTACCACAGGAGGTAGTGCCTCCTGGGTGGTTGCTGTCTACCAACCTACTACCACAGGACGGTAGTGCCTCCCTGGGTGGTTGCTGTCTACCAACCTACTACCACAGGACGGTAGTGCCTCCCTGGGTGGTTGCTGTCTACCAACCTACTACCACAGGACGGTAGTGCCTCCCTGGGTGGTTGCTGTCTACCAACCTACTACCACAGGCGGTAGTGCCTCCCTGGGTGGTTGCTGTCACCAACCTACTACCACAGGACGGTAGTGCCTCCCTGGGTGGTTGCTGTCTACCAACCTACTACCACAGGACGGTAGTACCTCCCTGGGTGGTTGCTGTCTACCAACCTACTACCACAGGACGGTAGTACCTCCCTGGGTGGTTGCTGTCTACCAACCTACTACCACAGGACGGTAGTACCTCCCTGGGTGGTTGCTGTCTACCAACCTACTACCACAGGCGGTAGTGCCTCCCTGGGTGGTTGCTGTCTACCAACCTACTACCACAGGACGGTAGTACCTCCTGGGTGGTTGCTGTCTACCAACCTACTACCACAGGACGGTAGTACCTCCCTGGGTGGTTTTGTCTACCAACCTACTACCACAGGACGGTAGTACCTCCCTGGGTGGTTGCTGTCTACCAACCTACTACCACAGGACGGTAGTACCTCCCTGGGTGGTTGCTGTCTACCAACCTACTACCACAGGACGGTAGTACCTCCTGGGTGGTGCTGTCTACCAACCTACTACCACAGGACGGTAGTCCTCCCTGGGTGGTTGCTGTCTACCAACCTACTACCACAGGACGGTAGTACCTCCTGGGTGGTTGCTGTCTCCAACCTACTACCACAGGACGGTAGTGCCTCCCTGGGTGGTTGCTGTCTACCAACCTACTACCACAGGACGGTAGTGCCTCCTGGGTGGCTGCTGTCTACCAACCTACTACCACAGGACGGTAGTACCTCCTGGGTGGTTGCTGTCTACCAACCTACTACCACAGGACGGTAGTACCTCCCTGGGTGTTGCTGTCTACCAACCTACTACCACAGGACGGTAGTGCCTCCCTGGGTGGTTGCTGTCTACCAACCTACTACCACAGTGCAGTAGTACCTCCCTGGGTGGTTGCTGTCTACCAACCTACTACCACGGGGCGGTAGTGCCCCCCTGGGTGGTTGCTGTCTACCAACCTACTCCACGGGGCGGTATTTCCTCCCTGGGTGGTTGCTTCCCCCCCCTTATAACTGGCCTTGTCCCTCCCTAGGTGGTTCCTTGTTTTTAAATATACCAGGACTAAACCCCTTTTTTGGTTTTTGTTTTTGCCAAAACATCCAGGGGCAAACCTTGGGGGGTTTCCCTTAAAATAACTTAGGATCCCCCTTGGGCCTCCAAACCTCTTCACCTTTTTCCTCTATTTTATTCTTCAAAATGACTTATATGTTTGTCTTAGCATATTAATTACAGATGTTTATGTGACTCATCATACTGGTCAGGGTGTTTATGGACTCAACATCTGGTTACAGGGTGTTATTTGTATTTCAGTATACTAGTTACAGGTGTTTTTTGACTCAATAAGGGTTTCATGAGGGGCTCCATAGTGGGTTTAAAGGTTTTTGTTTGTTTTCACATAGTGGTTTTCAGGTGTTATTTGTGTCCAGCATACTGGTTACAGGTGTTGTTTGCGACCCCGCCCAGTCACTGGGTTTGTTTTGTCCCCCCACTGATTACAGGTTTTTTTTCATCCCAACATACTAACCCACGGGTTTTTGTTTTGGGCCCCCCCCACTTCTGGTTACCAAATGTTGTTTGTGTCATAAATTAAAAGGGTCCAAGGGGTTGTTTGTGTCTCCCAAAAACTGGTCCAAAGGTTTTTTTTGTGTCCCCTATATTAATCCTTTTGTTATTTTCTTCCCCAACTAGTCACAGGGGGTTTTTTTTCCCCCTAATCCCAGGGGGTTTTTTCGTCCCAACATACTAGTCCAAGGGGTTTTTTCGTTAAATACCCGGTCTCAGGGTTTTCCCTTTTAAAAGAAAAAATTTCCCATCAGTGTGCTCCCGTTTGTTTTCAATACACCTGTTGTTTAAATTAGGACGTGGGGGGCACTTACCAACCCCCTGAAAATTGGGGGGGGATTAAGGAAAAGGCGGGGGCCCCCACCTTTAAAATTTAAAATATTGGAGAAATTGAAAGTTGATTTTAAAAAATTTTTTATATATATAATATATATTATATATATATATATATATATATATATATATATAATATATATATATATATATATGCTTTGGCCCCCTCTGGGGAGGGAAAAAACCCTGACCTTCCCCAACCCCCCAAAGGGCCAAGCAATCCTACAAGAACCACACCCAGCCGTTTGGGGTGTTTTTTCCCGGTTTGAGGGAATTTTTGGATGCCCCGGAGCTAATTTTATTCTCCCCCCTGTTTGGTTTACTAGCCTCAATGGGTTTTTTTATTGAAACCACGAACAAGTGGTTTAATAAATCAACCTCCTATTGGGCTGGTGTTTGGGTTTTTTAAGATTGCGTGGTCCTGTGGGTTGGCGTCTTTTTTCCCCCCATGAGGGGGGCCCAAAACAGCAGGGGTTTAAATCCTTGGTGTGCGTGTTGTTTTTTATTGAACAAAAGGTGGTTGGATAAAAACCACACTGCACTGGGGTTCAACCTAATCTTTGGCCCGCCTCAGGGTACGCCCCCGGGCCACAACCCACAATTATTCTGTTTGTTGGGCTAGTACCAAACGGGGAGGAGAATGAAATTAGCTTGGGGGGTACCCACCGTATGCCCTTTGGGGGGCGAGTACAACATTCAGTCCGCGGGATGCGCTCTCTTGGGTTTTGGGGTTCAGTGGACTAAGGGTTATGTGTTTTCCTCACAATGAGGGGGGGCCAAAGCATCATAGGTTCAACCCGGGCTAGTGAGTGTTGTTATTGATATATATATATATATATATATATATATATATATATATATATATATATTTTTTTTTTTTTTTCCGAATAAGTAAAACTGGTAATTGGAAGAATTTTAAAAATTAGTCTTTCTAAAATTTTCTTGTACTTTTAAAGATATTTTTTTTCATTTATTTAATTAAATTTTTAATGATTTTTCCCAAAAAAACCCTTGAAAACTTAAAAATTATTAAACGGGGCAATTTAATTTAGAACCCAAAAATATATTTATATAGGTTTACAAAAATTTAATAAAAAACCAAATAAATTTTTTTTTTCTGCAAAATGTCTATTTCCAAAATCGAAATTTTTACCTTTTGGCACACACATACACACACACACACACACACACACACAACCCCAAAAAAAGTAAGTCATGAAGATTGGGGAAGGGCAAAACCCGCGGAGTCAGTCTGGGGGACAGGGACTACAAACCTCAATCAAAAAAGATCTTAAGGAGTTAACACCAGGCTATCTCCTGAGGGCACATCACAAATAAAGCGGGCACATGGGGCCTACAAACCTAAAAAAGGGTTTCCCACATTTTAATAAAAAATCGTTCAGGACCCCGCCCTTGTCGTTGGGGATTGGGGTTCCCCATTTGGGAACCCACCTAACCAAGCACGTAAAAAACTAAAAAAGTGCAAAATTTTCACAAGTAGTCCCCGGCTAAGGGGGAAGGGCCTACAAAATTAAAGAAATCGACCCACGCATTTGGGGGAAAAATAGGGGGGACATTAACGACATATAAAATATGAGAGGAATTGACAATGGACAGAGACAGAATTTCCAGAATGGGGCACACAAAAGGGGGCACAGTTGGAAGTTGAAGACTCAGATGAATCACAGAGATGTTGGGGGTATTTTTCATCCCGAGTGGTCGGGAAGTGGGAAAAGTTTAGGAAGTGACGTGTGGGCGGTCCATACTAGCTTTAAGAAGAGGTATGATAAAACTCATGGCGCAGGGAGTGACCCTGGGGGCCAGTGAAGAGGCGGGGAGGGCTACCGAATCAAAAACTAATGATCATGCACGCATATGTCTAATCGACATGTGCCTAGGACAAAAAAGGAAATAACCACACACCACACCAAAACCCCGTGTGCCCGGAATGGAAGAATATAAAAGGGAAAAAGGGCCCAGGAGAATAAGGAGAGCAGTCAACGGA
>WNWK01008407.1:5000-82500 GCA_009830355.1 Cherax destructor | reverse complement strand
GAAGACCGCTGACAGAGTACAAGCTAGGCGGACAAAGGCTACAAACCTCGGCAAAGGAGAAAGACCTTGGAGTGAGTATAACGCCAAGCACGTCTCCGGAGGCACACATCAACCAGATAACTGCGGCAGCATATGGGCGTCTGGCAAACCTTAGATTAGCGTTCCGTTACCTTAACAAGGAATCGTTCAAGACACTGTATACCGTGTACGTCAGGCCCATACTAGAATATGCAGCACCAGTCTGGAACCCACACCTGGTCAAGCACGTAAGGAAACTAGAGAAAGTGCAAAGGTTTGCGACAAGGTTAGTTCCACAACTCAGGGGTCTGTCTTATGAAGAAAGATTGAGGGAAATAGGACTAACAACACTGGAGGAAAGAAGGGTCAGAGGAGACATGATAACGACATACAAAATACTGCGGGGAATCGACAAGGTAGATAGTAACAGGATGTTTCAGAGAGGGAACACAGAAACAAGGGGACACAACTGGAAGCTGAAGACTCAGATGAGTCAAAGGGATGTTAGGAAGCATTTCTTCAGCCACAGAGTAGTCAGGAAGTGGAATAGTCTAGAGAAAGATATAGTGGAGGCAGGAACCATACATAGTTTTAAGACAAGGTATGATAAAGCTCATGGAGCAGGGAGAGCAGAGACCCAGTAGCAGACAACGAAGAGGCGGGGCCAGGAGCTGAGTCTCGACCCCTGCAACCACAATTAGGTGAGTACACACTCACATACACAACACACATACACACACACACACACAAACACACACACACACTCAAAGAGAAAGATCTTGGGGTGAGTATAACACCGAACACGTCTCCGGAAGCACACATCAACCAGATAACTGCTGCAGCATATGGGCGCCTAGCAAACCTGAGAATAGTGTTCCGATACCTTAGTAAGGAATCGTTCAAGACTCTGTACACTGTGTACATCAGGCTCATACTGGAGTATGCAGCACCAGTTTGGAACCCACACCTGGTCAAGCACGTCAAGAAATTAGAGAAAGTGCAAAGGTTTGCAACAAGGTTAGTTCCAGAGCTAAGGGAAATGTCCTATGAAGAAAGGTTAAGGGAAATCGGCCTGACGACACTGGAAGACAAGAGGGTTAGGGGAGACATGTTAACGACATACAAAATACTGTGAGGAATAGATAAGGTGGATAGAGACAGGATGTTCCAGAGAGGGGACACA
The DNA here is from genome assembly GCA_009830355.1 of Cherax destructor. Lineage (NCBI taxonomy): Eukaryota > Metazoa > Arthropoda > Malacostraca > Decapoda > Parastacidae > Cherax > Cherax destructor. Next base: position 81,299 of record WNWK01008407.1, on the reverse strand, counting down.
GAAACAAGGGGTCACAATTGGAAGTTGAAGACTCAGATGAATCACAGGGATGTTAGGAAGTATTTCTTCAGTCACAGAGTTGTCAGGAAGTGGAATAGTCTAGCAAGTGATGTAGTGGAGGCAGGAACCATACATAGCTTTAAGACAAGGTATGATAAAGCTCATGGAGCAGGGAGAATGACCTAGTAGCGACCAGTGAAGAGGCGGGGCCAGGAGCTGAGTCTCGACCCCTGCAACCACAAATAGGTGAGTACACACACATTACCACTGTCTATTAGCCTCTGTTACCACACTCGCCCAACTGTCTATCTGGGTTTAAAGCCTGTCTACTGGTTGGTTGGTTAATGGGGTTTAAAGTCTATCTGCTACACAAGGGTCTCCAGTTAAGAAAACTTTAATACCTCAAATACTGATTAATGTATACTGCCAGTGTATATACACCTCTCAGTGTATATACACTGAGATATACACCTCTCAGTGTATATACACTGAGATATACACCTCTCACTGTATATACACTGAGATATACACCTCTCAGTGTATATACACTGAGATATACACCTCTCACTGTATATACACTGAGATATATACCTCTCAGTGTATATACACTGAAATATACACCTCTCAGTGTATATACACTGAGATATACACCTCTCAGTGTATATACACTGAAATATACACCTCTCAGTGTATATACACTGAGATATACACCTCTCAGTGTATATACACTGAGATATACACCTCTTACTGTATATACACTGAGATATATACCTCTCAGTGTATATACAGATATACACACCTCTTAGGTATTTTCAGGAACCAGTCAAGTGCTTCCTGACGCTAGTCTTATATGATGATCCGCAGCTCTTGGTCACCTGACGGAGACCTTCTACCGGCTTACCTCTCCACCCTAAAAATTACTCCAATATAATACGCAGAAATCAGTTCAGTTCAGAGACTCTCAGGTAAGGACCCACTAGGGGCGAGGGGGAAGTGGGGACAGACGAAGAATAGCCGGTGAGAGGAAAAGCTGAAATGGAAGAGAAAGAGTCAGGACTAAACCCAACCGTTTGTAGGGTAAACCCCAGTTTTTTTTTCCCCAGAAATCGAGGTGTGTGTTGATTCACCGGGAATTCTCCCGGCCCGGGTCTTTACCAAATGACGACCCGGCTCCGGCTCCCTGGCGTGGGAGTAGCAGAGACTTAAGTCTCCTATGGGAGGGGGTACCCCTCAGCGGTGGGACCAACTGGTCCCAGGCCTAGCCATATTCGCCCACAAGCCCGAGGCAGGTAGGTAGATAGTTGCTAGGCCCCTCTGGTCTGCCACCTTCCCCGCCTCAAGGAGGCTGACGGGAAGGACAGGCTTGCGAGCCGCAGATGGTAGCAAGCTCCAGCCTTGGCACCTACCCTGCCCTAGAAGGGCTGGGCATGGTGATCGACCCCAGAAATCGAGGTGTTGATTCACCGGGAAATCTCCCGGCCCGGGTCTTTACCAGATGGCGACCCGGCTCCGGCTCCCTGGCGTGGGAGTAGCAGATACCTGTCTCCCATGGGAGGGATACCCCTCATCGGCAGGACCAACTGGCCCCAGGCCTAGCCACATTCCCCACCAGCACGAGGCATGGAGGTTGATAAATGCTAGGCCTCTCTGGTCTGCCACCTTCCCTAACAGGAAAGGCAGGCTTACGAGCTGCAGATGGTAGCAAGCTCCAGCTTTGGCACCTACCCTGCCCTAGAAGGGCTGGGCATGGTGATCGACCCCAGAAATCGAGGAGGAGGTGGAAATCTCCCGGCCCGGGTCTTTACCAGATGGCGACCCGGCTCCGGCTCCCTGGCGTGGGAGTGTCAGAGACCTAAGTCTCCCATGGGATGGGATACCCCTCAGCGGTGGGACCAACTGGTCCCAGGCCTAGCCATATTCGCCCACAAGCACGAGGCAGGTAGGTATAGTTGCTATTCCCCTCTGGTCTGCCACCTTCCCCGCCTCAAGGAGGCTGACGGGAAGGACAGGCTTGCGAGCCGCAGATGGTAGCAAGCTCCAGCCTTGGCACCTACCCTGCCCTAGAAGAGCTGGGCATGGTGATCAACCCTCTTCAGTGAGATCCCAGAAATCGAATTATTCAATAATATTTTATACGACAACAATCTAATATTTTTGAAGATACAGAAAGTTATCTAAAAATCTTAATGATAATTGTAAAAAAATTACCGCAATTATATGTTTTGGATTAATATATTTATTTTGCAATTAATAGCAAGTTGTTATAATATTAAGTTATAGTATTAAGGAAGATAATACCTTTAATGGATTTATGTTTTTATCTTTTTTTTTTCTTCTGGTTACATTGTTGTTAATAAAAATATTTTTTATTTTTGTTAATTGTAATGTTTATTGTTTAAAATTATATATTTGAGTCTTAATAGCAATAAAGACCAAATTTGATTGAAAACTTGATTAAGCAATGAATTTTATTATTACTATTGTTGTTATTATTATTATTACTGCTATTATTATTAACTATTACAATTGTTATTTTTCTCATTATTTCATTGATTCATTATTTATTTAAGTTATCGATTGTTTTATATAATTTATTCATTATTTATGTCATTAATTATTTGTTTATTTCTTCTTAAATGAACGCGACGAGAGTGGCCATCTTTAGTCACCTGCTGGAGCTGGAGGGAAGTAGATGTGTCCTTCAGAGCTCTGAGAAGAGTCTTGTCTGGAGACCAACTTCCAAGTTGTGAATGCTGGCTTCAGGGTCGTGAATGAAGGCTTCAGGATCGTGAATGAAGACTTCAAGGTCGTGAATATAGACTTCAAGACCATGAATGAAGAATTAGAGAACGTGAATGCAGACTTCAAGACTGAGAATGCAGACTTCAAAACCATGAATGCAGACTCCAAAACCATGAATGCAGACTCCAAAACCATGAATGCAGACTCCAAAACCATGAATGCAGACTCCAAAACCATGAATGCAGACTCCAAAACCATGAATGCAGACTCCAAAACCATGAATGCAGACTCCAAAACCATGAATGCAGACTCCAAAACCATGAATGCAGACTCCAAAACCATGAATGCAGACTCCAAAACCATGAATGCAGACTCCAAAACCATGAATGCAGACTCCAAAACCATGAATGCAGACTCCAAGACCACGAATGCAGACTTCAAGACCACGAATGCAGACTTCAAAACTATGAATGAAGACTTCGAGAATGTGAATGCAGACTTCAAGACCGAGAATGCAGACTTCAAATCCTTGAATGAAGACTCCAAGACCATGGTTGAAGACTCCAAGACCATGAATGAAGACTCCAAGACCATGAATGCAGACTTCAGAACCATGAATGAAGACTCCAAGACCATGAATGCAGACTTCAAAACCATGAATGCAGACTTCAAACCCATAAATGCAGACTTCAGAACCATGAATGCAGACTTCAGAACCATGAATGAAGACCTGCCGCGGATATCGTCAGATGATAGCAGTTCCTTCGACAGGTCAACTTCTGTCAGCTCAGACAACAGCTTCTCAGAGTACTGTAGTAAGCTAACTTTATTTTTTTTGTACTCATTTAACGACTTCAAGGGCTCTTGTTCCGAGGACGTGGAGCAATCTCCCTTTCCTCGGATCAAGCCCGATCCACTCCCGGGTTTAGCGCATATTTTTAATATAGTCATTTAGGTTAGTTATAATTCTGTATTAAAGCTATAATTCTGTATTAAAGCTAGCTATAATTCTGTTTAACCTCTATAATCTGATTAAAGCTAAATATACTGAATAAAGTTAATATATCATGTATTAAAACTACTATAATTCTGTATTAAAGCTAACTATAATTATGTATTAATTAAAGCTAACTATAATTCTGTATTAAAGCTAACTATAATTCTGTATTAAAGCTAACTATAATTCTGTATTAAAGCTAACTATAATTCTGTATTAAAGCTAACTATAATTCTGTATTAAAGCTAACTATAATTCTGTATTAAAGCTAACTATAATTCTGTATTAAAGCTAACTATAATTCTGTATTAAAGCTAACTATAATCTTATTAAAGCTAACTATAATTCTGTATTAAAGTAACTATAATTTGATTAAAGCTAACTATAATTCTGTATTAAAGCTAACTATAATTCTGTATTAAAGCTAACTATAATTCTTTTAAAGCTAACTATAATTCTGTATTAAAGCTAACTATAATTTTGTATTAAAGCTAACTGTAATTCTGTATTAAAGCTAACTATAATTATATGTTAAAGCTAACTATGATTCTGTAATAAAGGTAACTATAATTCTGTATTAAAGCACTATATTTGTATAAGTATAATTTGTATAAAGTAACTATAATTCTGTATTAAAGCTAACTATAATTCTGTATTAAAGTTAACTATAATTTTGTGTTAAAGCTAACTATAATTCTGTATTAAACCTATAATTATGTATTAAAGCTATAATTCTGTATTAAAGCTAACTATAATTCTGTATTAAAGCTAACTATAATTCTGTATTAAAGCTAACTATAATTCTGTATTAAAGCTAACTATAATTCTGTATTAAAGCTAACTATAATTTTTATTAAAGCTAACTATAATTCTGTTTAAAGCTAACTATAATTCTGTATTAAAGCTAACTATAATTCTGTATTAAAGCTAACTATAATTCTGTTAAAGCTAATATATTCTGTTAAAGCTAACTATAATTCTGTATTAAAGCTAACTATAATTCTGTATTAAAGCTAACTATAATTCTGTATTAAAGCTAACTATAATTCTGTATTAAAGCTAACTATAATTCTGTATTAAAGCTAACTATAATTCTGTATTAAAGCTAACTATAATTCTGTATTAAAGCTAACTATAATTCTGTATTAAAGCTAACAATAATTCTGTATTAAAGCTAACTATAATTCTGTATTAAAGCTAACTATAATTCTGTATTAAAGCTAACTATAATTCTGTATTAAAGCTAACTATAATTCTGTATTAAAGCTAACTATAATTCTGTAATAAAGCTAACTATAATTCTGTAATAAAGCTAACTATAATTCTGTATTAAAGCTATAATTCTGTATTAAAGCTAATTATAATTCTGTATTAAAGCTAACTATAATTCTGTGTTAAAGCTAACTATAATTATGTATTAAAGCTAACTATAATTCTGTAATAAAGCTAACTATAATTCTGTATTAAAGCTAACTATAATTCTGTATTAAAGCTAACTATAATTCTGTATTAAAGCTAACTATAATTCTGTATTAACTAATAAAGCTAACTATAATTCTGTATAAAGTAACTATAATTCTGTATTAAAGCTAACTTAATCTATAATAATAATCTGTATTAAAGCTAACTATAATTCTGTATTAAAGCTAACTATAATTCTGTATTAAAGCTAACTATAATTTTTATTAAAGCTAACTATAATTCTATTAAAGCTATAATTATGTATTACAGCTATAATTCTGTAATAAAGCTAACTATAATTCTGTATTAACTATAATTCTATTAAAGCTATAATTATGTATTACAGCTATAATTCTGTAATAAAGCTAACTATAATTCTGTATTAAAACTAACTATAATTATGTAATAAAGCTATCTATAATTCTGTGTTAAAGCTAACTATAATTTTCTATTAAAGCTAACTATAATTCTGTATTAAAGCTATAACTATGTATTAAAGCTAACTATAATTCTGTATTAAAGCTAACTATATATTATATATATATATATATAAACCCAACGGGTTTATAGCCTCTCCATATATATATATATATATATATATATATATATATATATATATATATATATATATATATATATATATATATATATGAAGAGGCTGTAAACCCATTGGGTTCATTAGGCAACTTTAGTTTTGGGAAGCAGTGATGTTTGATCCGTGGAAAGAGAAGGATGGCTCATTCTGGACCCTTGTGGGTTTAGCGCTTCGTTTGGATTATTGTAATAATAATAGCAATAATATTAATAGTAATAATGATAATAATAATATAATCAATAATAATCTAATAATAATAATAATAATAATAATAATATAATCATAATAATAATAATAATATAATCATAATAATAATATAATCAATAATAATCTAATAATAATAATAATATAATAATAATATATTCAATAATAATCTAATAATAATAATAATATAATAATATACTCAATAATAATCTAATAATAATAATAATATAATCATAATAATAGCCCCCTAACCCCCTTCAATAAACCGCTACCAATGATCAAAATTCATAAAAATGAAAAATAATTTGAAACAGCCTATTAAATACAACAGAGTTAAATTGTATAGGCTTTTTTTATTTTAGGTTTAAAGCCTATCAACCACACGAGGGTCACTGAGGCTGTGTATGTCGTGTGTATACCACCAGTCAGGTATACTTTAATACTTGTGTATATACGGCTTGTTCTGTATATACAGGTATACCTCTCAGTGTATATACACTGACATATACACCTCTTAGTGTATATACACTGATATACACCTCTCAGTGTATATACACTGAGATATACACCTCTCAGCGTATATTCACTTGAGATATACACCTCAGCTTATAAACACTTGAGATATACACCTCCCAGTGTATATACACTGAGATATACACCTCTCAGTGTATATACACTGAGATATACACATCTCAGCGTATACACACTGTGATATACACCTCTCAGTGTATATACACTGAGATATACACCTTTCAGTATATATACACTGAGATATACACCTCTCAGTGTATATACACTGAGATATACACATCACAGAGTATATACACTGAGATATACACCTCAGTGTATATACACTGTGATATATGTATCTAGTTTTACTCTTTAATGTTCGTGCTGGTGAAGAGCTCTCGATCCAAGGGATAGGACTTCCTTTCCTGGAATCAAACCTTGATTACCTGGGCAGAGGAATGGTCGAGGTTATTGTCAAGTTTAAAGTTGAAAATTTGAAGTTGGAGTAGCCGGGGGCGGCTACTGTGCCGCTTCACCGCTCTTCAGTATTGTTGCTAGGCTTACATAACTCATATATGATAACTGTAGGCCAGCCACGATAACTGTAGGCCAGCCACGATGACTGTAGGCCAGCCACGATGACTAGGCCAGCCACGATGACTGTAGGCCAGCCATGATGACTGTAGGCCAGCCACGATGACTGTAGGCCAGCCATGATGACTGTAGGCCAGCCACGATGACTGTAGGCCAGCCACGATGACTGTAGGCCAGCCACGATGACTGTAGGCCAGCCATGATGACTATAGGCCAGCCACGATGACTGTAGGTCAGTCATGATGAATGTAGTCCAGCCACGATGACTGTAGGTCAGCCACGATGACTGTAGGCCAACCACGATTAATGTAGGCCAGCCACGATGACTGTAGGCCAGCCATGATGACTGTAGGTCAGCCATGATGACTGTAGGCCAGCCATGATGACTGTAGGCCAGCCACGATGACTGTAGGTCAGCCACGATGACTGTAGGCCAGCCACGATGACTGTAGATCAGCCACGATGACTGTAGGCCAGCCACGATGACTGTAGGCCAGCCACGATGACTGTAGGCCAGCCACGATTACTGTAGGCCAGCCACGATGACTGTAGGCCATCCACGATGACTGTAGGTCAGCCATGATGACTGTAGGTCAGCCACGATGACTGTAGGCCAGCCGTGATGACTGTAGGTCAGCCACGATTAATGTAGGCCAGCCACGATGACTGTAGGCCAGCCATGATGACTGTAGGTCAGCCATGATGACTGTAGGTCAGCCACGATGACTGTAGGCCAGCCATGATGACTGTAGGCCAGCCACGATGACTGTAGGCCAGCCACGATTAATGTAGGCCAGCCACGATGACTGTAGGCCAGCCATGATGACTGTAGGTCAGCCACGATGACTGTAGGCCAGCCGTGATGACTGTAGGTCAGCCACGATGAATGTAGGCCAGCCATGATGACTGAAGGTCAGCCACGATGACTGTAGGTCAGCCATGATGACTGTAGGCCAGCCATGATGACTGTAGGTCAGCCACGATGACTGTAGGTCAGTCATGAATATTGTAGGCCAGCCACGATGACTAGGTCATCCATGATGACTGTAGGCCAGCCATGATGACTGTAGGTCAACCACGATGAATGTAGGCCAGCCATGATGACTAGGTCAGCCATGATGACTGTAGGTCAGCCACGATAACTGTAGGCCAGTCACGATGAATGTAGGCCAGCCATGATGACTGTAGGTCAGCCACGATGACTGTAGGCCAGCCACGATGACTGTAGGCCAGCCATGATGACTATTGGTCAGCCACGATGACTGTAGGTCAGCCATGATGACTGTAGGTCAGCCATGATGACTGTAAGCCAGCCATGATGACTGTAGGTCAGCCATGATGACTGTAGGTCATCCATGATGACTGTAAGCCAGCCGCGATGACTGTAGGCCAAATACGATGAATGTAGGCCAGCCACGATGACTGTAGGCCAACCACGATGAATGTAGGCCAGCCATGATGACTGTAGGCCAGCCACGATGACTGTAGGCCAGCCATGATGACTGTAGGTCAGCCACGATGACTGTAGGTCAGCCACGATGACTGTAGGCCAGCCATGATGACTATAGGTCAGCCACGATGACTGTAGGTCAGCCATGATGACTGTAGGCCAGCCATGATGACTGTAGGTCAGCCACTATGACTGTAGGTCAGCCACTATGACTGTAGGTCAGCCATGATGACTGTAGGCCAGCCATGATGACTAGGTCAGCCATGATGACTGTAGGTCAGCCACGATGACTATAGGCCACCCATGATGACTGTAGGTCAGCCACGATGACTGTAGGTCAGCCACGATGACTGTAGGTCAGCCACTATGACTGTAGGTCAGCCATGAGACTGTAGGTCAGCCACGATGACTAGGTCATCCATGATGACTGTAGGCCAGCCATGATGACTGTAGGCCAGCCATGATGACTGTAGGTCAGCCACTATGACTGTAGGTCAGCCACTATGACTGTAGGTCAGCTATGTTGACTGTAGGACAGCCATGATGACTGTAGGTCAGCCACGATGACTGTAGGTCAGCCATGATGACCGTAGGCCAGCCATGATGACTGTAGGTCAGCCACGATAACTGTAGGTCAGCCATGATGACTGTAGGTTAGCCATGATGACTGTAGATCAGCCATGATGACTGTAGGTTAGTCATGATGACTGTAGGTCAGCCATGATGACTGTACTCACCTAGTTGTTGTACTCACCTAGTTGTGGTTCCAGGGGTCGATCCATAGCTCCTGGCCCCGCCTCTTCACTGGCCGCTACTGGGTCGTTCTCCCTGCGCAATGAGCTTTATCATACCTCTTCTTAAAGCTATGTATAGAGCCTGCCTCCACTACATCACTTCCTAAACTATTCCACTTCCCGACCACTCTGTGACTGAAGAAATACTTCCTAACATCCCTGTGATTCATCTGAGTCTTCAACTTCCAACTGTGTCCCCTTGTTGCTGTGTCCCATCTCTGAAACATTCTGTCTCTGTCCACTTTGTCAATTCCTCTCAGTATCTTATATGTTGTTACCATGTCCCCCCTATCTCTCCTGTCCTCCAGTGTCGTCAGGTCGATTTCCCTTAACCTCTCCTCGTAGGACATACTCCTTAGCTCCGGGACTAGTCTTGTTGCAAACCTTTGCACTTTCTCGAGCTTCTTCACGTGCTTGGCTAGGTGTGGGTTCCAAACTGGTGCTGCATACTCCAGTATGGGCCTAACGTACACAGTGTACAGGGTCCTGAACGATTCTTTATTAAGATGTCGGAATGCTGTTCTTAGGTTTGCTAGGCGCCCGTATGCTGCAGCAGTTATTTGGTTGATGTGCGCCTCAGGAGATGTGCCTGGTGTTATACTCACCCCAAGATCTTTTTCCTTGATTGAAGTTTGCAGTCTCTGGCCACCTAGGCTGTATTCCGTCTGCGGTCTTCTTTGCCCTTCCCCAATCTTCATGACTTTGCACTTGGTGGCGTTGAACTCCAGGAGCCAATTGCTGGACCAGGCTTGCAGCCTGTCCAGATCCCTTTGTAGTTCTGCCTGGTCCTCGTCCGATTGAATTCTTCTCATCAACTTCACATCATCTGCAAACAGGGACACTTCGGAGTCTATTCCTTCCGTCATGTCGTTCACAAATACCAGAAACAGCACTGGTCCCAGGACTGACCCCTGTGGAACCCCGCTCGTCACCGGCGCCCAATCTGACACCTCACCACGTACCATGACTCGCTGCTGTCTTCCTGACAGGTATTCCCTGATCCATTGTAGTGCCTTCCCTGTTACCCCTGCCTGGTCCTCCAACTTTTGCACTAATCTCTTGTGTGGAACTGTGTCAAACGCCTTCTTACAGTCCAAGAATATGCAATCTACCCACCCCTCTCTCTCTTGTCTTATTGCTGTCACCCTGTCGTAGAACTCCAGTAGGTTTGTGACACAGGATTTCCCGTCCCTAAAACCGTGTTGGTGACTGTAGGTCACCCACGATGACTGTAGGTAACCCACGATGACTGTAGGTCAGTCATGATGACTGTAGGCCAGCTATGATGACTAGGTAACCCACGATGACTGTAGGTAACCCACGATGACTGTAGGTAACCCACGATGACTGTAGGTAACCCACGATGACTGTAGGTAACCCACGATGACTAGGTAACCCACGATGACTGTAGGTAACCCACGATGACTGTAGGTAACCCACGATGACTGTAGGTCATCTACAATAACTAATAATATTAATAGTAACACTAATAACACTAGTAGTAGTAGTAGTAGTAGTAGTAATAATAATAATATCAATAATAGTAATAATAATAATATCAATAATAGTAATAATAATAATAGTAATAACAATAATAATAATAATCATAATAGTAGTAATGTTAATATGTAATAGTAATTATAATAATAATAATAATAATAATAATGTTAATATTAGCAGTAATAATACAACATTGTTGTATTAGTCACTAGTTTTTTGATTAAAAAATGAGTTCTCTTGACTACTGTATCATACACTGATGTTTTATGTCAGTGGATGTATTGACCACTGATATACACTAGTGTGTATAGTGACATACACCTCCAGGGATATACACTAGCCTAATACAGTACTACCTACACTAGCCTCGTACAGTACTACCTACACTAGCCTCGTACAATACTACCTACACTAGCCTCGTACAGTACTAACTACACTAGCCTCGTACAGTACTGCCTACACTAGCCTCGTACAGTACTACCTACACTAGCCTCGTACAGTACTACCTACACTAGCCTCGTACAGTACTACCTACACTAGCCTCGTACAGTACTACCTACACTAGCCTCGTACAGTACTACCTACACTAGCCTCGTACAGTACTACCTACACTAGCCTCGTACAGTACTACCTACACTAGCCTCGTACAGTACTACCTACACTAGCCTCGTACAGTACTACCTACACTAGCCTCGTACAGTACTACCTACACTTAGCCTCGTACAGTCTACCTACACTAGCCTCGTACAGTACTACCTACACTAGCCTCTAGCACAGTACTACCTACACTAGCCTCGTACAGTACTACCTACACTAGCCTCGTACAGTACTACCTACACTAGCCTCGTACAGTACTACCTACACTAGCCTCGTACAGTACTACCTACACTAGCCTCTGTACAGTACTACCTACACTAGCCTCTACAGTACTACCTACACTAGCCTCGTACAGTACTACCTACACTAGCCTCGTACAGTACTACCTACACTAGCCTCGTACAGTACTACCTACACTAGCCTCTACAGTACTACCTACACTAGCCTCGTACAGTACTACCTCATCTAGCCTCGACAGTACTACCTACACTAGCCTCGTACAGTACCTACACTAGCCTCGTACAGTACTACCTACACTAGCCTCGTACAGTACTACCTACACTAGCCTCGTACAGTACTACCTACACTAGCCTCGTACAGTACTACCTACACTCTACGTCTCCACTGCTCTACAGTACTACCTACACTGCCTCGTACAGTACTACCTACACTAGCCTCGTCAGTACTACCTACACTAGCCTCATCAGTACTACCTACACTAGCCTCTGACAGTACTACCTACACTAGCCTCTAGCCTCTGCCTCACAGTACTACCTACACTAGCCTCGTACAGTATACCTACACTAGCCTCTACAGTCTACTAGCCTCGTACAGTACTACCTACACTAGCCTCGTACAGTACTACCTACACTAGCCTCTGTACATACACTTCGACCTACCTAGCCTCTACAGTCTACCTACACTAGCCTCGTACAGTACTACCTACACTAGCCTCGTGCAGTACTACCTACACTAGCCTCGTACAGTACTACCTACACTAGCCTCGTACAGTACTACCTACACTAGCCTCGTACAGTCTACCTACACTGCCTCGTCAGTACTACCTACACTAGCCTCGTACAGTACTACCTACACTAGCCTCGTACAGTACTACCTACACTAGCCTCGTACAGTACTACCTACACTACCTCGTACAGTACTACCTACACTAGCCTCGTACAGTACTACCTACACTAGCCTCGTACAGTACTACCTACACTAGCTCTACACGTACTACCACTGCCTCGTACAGTACTACCTACACTAGCCTCGTACAGTACTACCTACACTAGCCTCGTACAGTACTACCTACACTAGCCTCGTACAGTACTACCTACACTAGCCTCGTACAGTACTACCTACACTAGCCTCGTACAGTACTACCTACACTAGCCTCGTACAGTTACTACCTACACTAGCCTCGTACAGTACTACCTACACTAGCCTCGTACAGTACTACCTACACTAGCCTCGTACAGTACTACCTACACTAGCCTCGTACAGTACTACCTACACTAGCCTCGTACAGTACTACCTACACTAGCCTCGTACAGTACTACCTACACTAGCCTCGTACAGTTACCTACACTAGCCTCGTACAGTACTACCTACACTAGCCTCGTACAGTACTAACTAGCCTCACAGTACTACCTACACTAGCCTCGTACAGTACAACTAGCTCGTACATACTACTACACTAGCCTCGTACAGTACTACCTACACTAGCCTCGTACAGTACTCCTACACTAGCCTCGTACAGTACTACCTACACTAGCCTCGACAGTATACCACAATAGCCTGACATACTACCTACACTAGCCTCGTACAGTACTACCTACACTAGCCTCGTACAGTACTACCTACACTAGCCTCGTACAGTACTACCTACACTAGCCTCGTACAGTACTACCTACACTAGCCTCGTACAGTACTACCTGCACTAGCCTCGCACAGTACTACCTACACTAGCCTCGCACAGTACTACCTACACTAGCCTCGTACAGTACTACCTACACTAGCCTCGTACAGTACTACCTGCACTAGCCTCGCACAGTATGGTATCAATTAATGTTTCAATAATAATTTTGTAGTAACATCTGTGCCTGCATAATGTCACATATTCTGATGAGTATATCTCTCTTGATGTGGCTGTACCGAGACCAACACTACCTCTATATATAATTATATATATATATATATATATATATATATATATATATATATATATATATATATATATATATATATATATATATATATATATATATATATATATAACAGACGGCCGGTTTTGATCCCAATAGGCTCATGTTTGGACTTTTTAAGTATTTGTGACTGTTGGTGTCCTGGCTACATTCAGACTTAATGTCCCTCGTGTAGCATTAGGCTTTAAACCCCATTAACCCTCGTTTAGTAGATAGACTTTAAACTCCCCGTACCCACTTTCCAACCAACCAACCATGTCTTACCCTTGATCTTCAGATGAGAATGATGACATGTACGAAGATGTTAGGAATCCTGCTGTGAGGAGTGAGAGAGGGAGAGAGAGCAGTCCCTCCTGCTATAGTGACTCTTCACTATATCAGAACTGTGCGTCTGCTGCCCCTCCTGCTGACTCTGACCTCTCACCCTCCACCAATACCATTGAAGGTATTTTATATATTATTTAGTTACTATTTACATATACCAGTAAGCTCTGTTATGTAGTGTGATATCTGTTGAATACTATTGAAAAACCCACGTCCAATATTAGACATGGTTTTTTTGACGGAGTTAGAGCTTTACGATAATGGCTTTATATATTTGGGATTTTTTCTTTTTTCTCTATATAATTTAGTCCACCTGTGTTATGGAGAAGTGTCTCTGTGGTATATGGTAAAGTTTATATTAATATAATTTAGTCCACCTGTGTTATGGAGAGGTGTCTCTGTGGTATATGGTAAAGTTTATATTAATTTATAGATCATATTTATCCTAGTCTAGTGTGTACAAAACGTGTGTGTGTGTGTGTGTGTGTTTGTGTGTCATTTAGGTCATGAAAAATGTGGTCAATTATATTTTTTTATAGTCCGCTCCATTAAGTGTAAGTTCTTTATAGTTTTTCGCCATCATCTGTCCTCTTTTTATTAATTGAGCAAGGCTTTATACACCTAGATGTGTATATCTGTCTGTGTTTGCCGTGAGTTTCAGTTTATATTTCAGATACTCAGCTTTAATGACCTTTGTGTAGTCCACGGGTTTTATATTAAATAAAGCGACTATGTCTGGTTGATTGGAGTATGTTGTGTTAATGTTGACTTGTATTTCTTGCCAGCAGAGACACGAGACAGTAAGGAAGGTACAGTGAACGTACCAGCTTGTAGTTGTCAGGCTTGTTGCTGTGTGTCAAGGCTGCATCACTCGTCCCCCCTTGCAGGGTCATCCCAGGCAGAGTCATCACTGGCAGGGTCATCCCAGGCAGAGTCATCCCAGGCAGAGTCATCCCAGGCAGGGTCATCCCAGATAGGGACACCCCTGGCAGGGCCATCCCAGACAGGGTCATCCCTGGCAGGGCCATCCCACCCAGTAAGACCTCACACATCAGTACAGGCCACACACACAACCTGCTGCAGTATGAACACCCTTCTTCAAGAAACACACAAGCCTACTACTCCAGCAGATGAGAAGTCTTGTAATTGTATTCGATGCCGCAACATTTTTGCTAGTGGGCCAAGTCCTCTCCTGTCTGCCACTGCACCTAACCACTGGAGTGAAACACACACCACACAGCAGAACTCTGCATGCTGTAACAATGCTGGTTGCCAAGGGCATGGGAAATATGCTGGCAACAAGGAGCGAAACATCTCGGGCAACAAGGAGCGAAACATCTCGGGCAACAAGGAGCGAAACATCTTTGTCCCACAGACGTACAAGTGTGACGAGTGTGGACAGATGTTTGTACAGGAGAACAACCTCAAAAAGCACGTTCTTCGCTTCACCAGCCAGGTGATAGAGAATGGATTCAAGTGTTTTTACTGCAGACATGTTTTCCTTAGTGCATGTGGTCGCAAACATCACCACATAATGCACAAACAGCAACATATAAATACTTGCGTCCTGGACAATAAATGTAGTGTGTGTGGCGTCAGGTTTTCAACATGTAAAGGCCTTAGAGAACACCAGCGTCAGTTCACTAACAACCCTGAAAGAAGGATCTTTAAATGTTTCTTCTGTAGTCACGCATTTGCTTCTGAAGGAAGTCGTTTTTGTCATGAGAAACTCCATGGTAAGAACCGGCGGTTACCTTGCTGTTGCTGTGGTTCACAGTTCCCCTCCAGGTACTCACTCAAGGTTCACAGCATCAAGAAGAACATCCAGATGCCTCCACGCTGCCTTGATTGTGGGGTCGTATTTGCCAAGAAAAGTTACCTTGATGATCATGCTCTCTCCGTCAGGAGAAATTTACCCTTCCCTTGCTGTGTTTGTGACCACAGCTTTCAGACTGAGTTAGCCTTGACCAGACATGAAAAATTACACAGCAGGAAGAGGGAATTTGAGTGTCCAGCTTGTATGGCTCGTTTTTTGAGTGAGAATCGTCTGAAAGAACATATATTTGGCCCCCAAAACAAGGTCAATTCTGCCAAGAAAATTCGCTTAAATCTGGACTCTGGCCAGGACAACATATCAGTTACCTAAGTCAATCATGGATTCTTAGTATCAATTCCGTGTGTCAGCCCAACATATCTATTTCATAAGTCAATCAAGACTTAAATATCACTCACATGTATCAATTACCGTTTTCATTATGCTATCCATCGCCGTCTTGAATCTTTATAGACGTGTTTCTTATAGATCACATAAGATCATATTGAACGCTGTCTCTTCAATCTCAAATACCTCACAAACAATAGCTGTTACTGGAAAGCACTTAGGTATTTGAAGCTTTTGTTCCATTTGAAGTGAATTGCAGGGGATTGAGGGGATATAGCCACGAGGGGCGCCACTGAAGTCACTTCATATTTATTCATATTCAATAATTCCTTACCCATAGTTATTCACCATATTTTTTTCCCCTTAGATTTTACAATGAACATTGATTTGTTACTTATTCTATGACTGTTATTGTACTAGTAATTATAAACACATAATACAGCTCCTGGGTTGTATTTATAGTTTATTGTATAACAGTCTATAGCCAAATATTTGTATCCTAGTTTTTTGGGGGCGTAAAAAGGAATTCTACTATTTTTATTTTATATTCTTTGATTCCCTACGTTGTTTATTAAAAGCCAGAGTGATGGGTGTGTTTAGTGCCTCAAGTTAGGCCTACTTTTATTATTTTAAACATTATTAGAGGTGAAATGTGTTATGTTGATAGGCCTAGGATACAAATATTGTGTTTAGGAGACCGGTTAACCCATGAAATTTATAATGTTAATAGGCTTAAGTAAAAATTCTTGTTACATTGCTGGACTTAACGTTCAATTATTATGTTACATTGCTAGGCTTAAGGTTTAATTATTATGTTACATTGCTAGGCTTAAGGTTTAATTATTATGTTACATTGCTAGGCTTAAGGTTCCTCACACTGGGATTATTCCTCACACTGGGATTATTCCTCACACTGGGATTATTCCTCACACTGGGATTATTCCTCACGTTGGGATTATTCCTCACACTGGGATTATTCCTCACACTGGGATTATTCCTCACACTGGGATTATTCCTCACACTGGGATTATTCCTCACACTGTGTGTTTAAAATTCTAAACTGGATTATTCTCTACACTGGATTATTTATGGGATTGATTGAGTTTGAAATGTCACTAGACTGTCGTCCTGTGAAGGTAATAACTGGTTTAAAGGATTGAAGGGTGTTAAACCGGTCACATAAACCGGGTGTTAAACCGGTCACATACACCGGGTGTTACTCTGGTCTTGTTTTATAAATTCTGTTTAAACGGCACAAAATACCTTGTTTTTAAGACATGATTTTAATTATGTATTTATGGTGTTGTTTATAATGTTTAAAAGGTATATGATAATGTTTATGACAGATGATTTTTTTACATTATGTAAGTTTATGGAGTGTAATGTTTATATATATGATGTTATGACAGTGTATATGATAATGTTTATGACAGTGTATATGATAATGTTTATGACAGTGTATATGATAATGTTTATGACAGTGTATATGTGAATGTTTATGACAGTGTATATGATGTTTATGACAGTGTATATGACAATGTTTATGACAGTGTATATGATAATGTTTACGACAGTTTATATGTGAATGTTTGACAGTGTATATGTGAATGTTTATGACAGTGTATATGATGTTTATGACAGTGTATATGATAATGTTTATGAGTGTATATGTGAATCTTTATGACAGTGTATAAGAATGTTTATGACAGTGTATATGATAATGTTTATGACAGTGTATATGTGAATGTTTATGACAGTACATGTGAATGTTTATGACAGTGTATATAAATGTTTATGACAGTGTATATGTGAATGTTTATGACAGTGTATATGTGAATGTTTATGACTGTATATGATAATGTTTATGACATGATATATGACTATATGATAATGTTTATGAGTGTATATGTGAATGTTTATGACAGTGTATAATGTTTATGACAGTGTATATGTGAATGTTTATGACTGTATATAATGTTTATGACTGTTTATGATAATGTTTATGACTGTATATGATAATGTTTATGACAGTGTATATGTGAATGTTTATGACAGTGTATATTATAATGTTTATGACTGTATATGATAATGTTTATGACAGTGTATATGATAATGTTTATGACAGTATATGATAATGTTTATGACAGTGTATATGATAATGTTTATGACAGTATATGATAATGTTTATGACTGTATATGATAATGTTTATGACAGTATATGATAATGTTTATGACAGTATATGATAATGTTTATGAGTGTATGAGAATGTTTGTGTATATAATGTTTATATCTGTGTATTTGACTGTTTATGTGTGTATGATAATGTTTATTTTTGTTAAAACATTATAAACATTAATAACAACAGAAGGAAATGATTTTTAGTTTATAATTAAATATTATAAAAATAAATGTTTTTTTTAAACCTAATTCACATGTTTTTATTATTACTATTATTATTATTGTTATTATATTGCTATTATTATTATTATTATTATTATTATTATTATTATTATTATTATTAATTATTATTATTAAAAATAATGGCATATGACAAATTGTATTACCTTCCATTTTCCTATATGACCCATACCCTTTTAGTGCTTCTCCATAAATATAATAATAATATCTAAGTTACATTGTCTTTCAAAAACTATAAAATAAATGTATATAGATAGAATGTATATCATTGTATATACACTAATTCAGCGCTGTATGACCCTAGTGGGTTTAGCGCTTCGTTTTGATAATGTATATCCACTAAGTGTATGTGTATATATATAAACCAGTCATACATTATACACGCAGGTGTATTAATACAGTGATCCCAGTACATGTGGTGGTGGATAGACTTGAAACCCCATTAACCAACCAGCCAGTCTTAATGACCCTGGTGTAGTAGATAGACTTTAAACCCCATTAACTAACCAGTCTTAATGACCCTGGTGTAGTAGATAGACTTGAAACCCCATTAACCAACTAACCAGTCTTAATGACCCTGGTGTAGTAGATAGACTTTAAACCCCATTAACCAACCAACCAGTCTTAATGACAGTGGTGTAGTAGATAGACTTTAAACCCCATTAACCAACCAGCCAGTCTTAATGACCCTGGTGTAGTAGATAGACTTTAAACCCCATTAACTAACCAACCCTGGTGTAGTAGATAGACTTTAAACCCCATTAACCAACTAACCAGTCTTAATGACCCTCGTGTAGTAGATAGACTTGAAACCCCATTAACCAACTAACCAGTCTTAATGACCCTCGTGTAGTAGATAGACTCTAAACCCCATTAACCAACCAACCAGTCTTAATGACCCTCGTGTAGTAGATAGACTCTAAACCCCATTAACCAACCAACCAGTCTTAATGACCCTGGTGTAGTAGATAGACTCTAAACCCTATTAACCAACCAACCAGTCTTAATGATCCTGGTGTAGTAGATAGACTCTAAACCCTATTAACCAACCAACCAGTCTTAATGACCCTGGTGTAGTAGATAGACTCTAAACCCTTATTAACCAACCAACCAGTCTTAATGATCCTGGTGTAGTAGATAGACTCTAAACCCTATTAACCAACCAACCAGTCTTAATGACCCTGGTGTAGTAGATAGACTCTAAACCCTATTAACCAACCAACCAGTCTTAATGACCCTGGTGTAGTAGATAGACTCTAAACCCTATTAACCAACCAACCAGTCTTAATGATCCTGGTGTAGTAGATAGACTCTAAACCCTATTAACCAACCAACCAGTCTTAATGACCCTGGTGTAGTAGATAGACTCTAAACCCTATTAACCAACCAACCAGTCTTAATGACCCTGGTGTAGTAGATAGACTCTAAACCCTATTAACCAACCAACCAGTCTTAATGATCCTGGTGTAGTAGATAGACTCTAAACCCTATTAACCAACCAACCAGTCTTAATGACCCTGGTGTAGTAGATAGACTCTAAACCCTATTAACCAACCAACCAGTCTTAATGACCCTGGTGTTGCAGAGGTCTGAGCAAAACTCAGACCTCTACAACACAATTGTCCTCAAAGATTTGTTAAGTTATACCATGAATTAAGGAAACAGACAAAGCAAATGCGATAATAATTATGGACAAGGTAGATTATAGGGTAAAATAAACACGTTATTAGAAGACAGTGGAACTTACGTGGCCCTGAAGTGTGAATGTCACCTGTTCACCACCATGTTCATTTATGTTCACCAGGACGGGTCGTGACTCTGGGCTTGTCCTTGTGGTGACCACGACAGTGACTCCCCAAGGTGTGTCGGAGGTTGTACAAGTTGAGTAACAGCACTATGAGAGGGACACCTGGTCCAGCAACTGCCTTCTTGAATTTAACCCCGCTAAATGCAAAGTCATGAAGATCGGGGAAAGGCAAAGAAGACCGCAGACGGAGTACAGTCTAGGTGGCCAGAGTGCAAACCTCACTCAAGGAAAAGGATCTTGGGGTGAGTATAACACCGAACACGTCTCCGGAAGCACACATCAACCAGATAACTGGTGCAGCATACGGGCGCCTGGCAAACCTGAGAATAGCGTTCCGATACCTCGGTAAGGAATCGTTCAAGACACTGTACACTGTGTACGTCAGACCCATATTGGAGTATGCAGCACCAGTTTGGAACCCACACCTAGTCAAGCACGTCAAGAAATTAGAGAAAGTGCAAAGGTTTGCAACGAGGCTAGTTCCAGAGCTAAGGGGAATGTCCTACGAAGAAAGGATAAGGGAAATCGGCCTGACAACACTGGAGGACAGGAGGATTAGGGGAGACATGATAACGGCATACAAAATACTGCGAGGAATAGATAAGGTGGATAGAGACAGGATGTTCCAGAGAGGGGACACAGAAACAAGGGGTCACAATTGGAAGTTGAAGACTCAGATGAGTCACAGGGATGTTAGGAAGTATTTCTTCAGTCATAGAGTTGTCAGGAAGTGGAATAGTCTAGCAAGTGATGTAGTGGAGGCAGGAACCAAACATAGCTTTAAGACGAGGTATGATAAAGATCATGGAGCAGGAAGAGAGAGGACCTAGTAGCGATCAGTCACCACAAATAGGTGAGTATGGTGAGTCAGCTCCAGCTGAGTCACTGGTGTCAGCACCATGACAGGGGTACAGTGAGTCACTGGTGTCAGCACCATGACAGGGGCATGGTGAGTCACTGGTGTCAGCACCATGACAGGGGCACGGTGAGTCACTGGTGTCAGCACCATGACAGGGGCACGATGAGTCACTGTTGTCAGCACTATGACAGGGGTACGGTGAGTCACTGGTGTCAGTACCATGACAGGGCCACGGTGAGTCACTGGTATCAGCACCATGGCAGGGGTACGGTGAGTCACTGGTGTCAGCACCATGACAGGGGCACGGGGAGTCACTGGTGTCAGCACCATGACAGGAGCACGGTGAGTCACTGGTGTCAGCACCATGACATGGCCACGGTGAGTCACTGGTGTCAGCACAATGACAGGGGCACGGTGAGTCACTGGTGTCAGCACCATGACAGGGGCACGGTGAGTCACTGGTGTCAGCACCATGACAGGGGCACGGTGAGTCACTGGTGTCAGCACCATGACAGGGGCACGGTGAGTCACTGGTGTCAGCACTATGACAGGGGCACGGTGAGTCACTGGTGTCAGCACAATGACAGGGGCACGGTGAGTCACTGGTGTCAGCACTATGACAGGGGCACGGTGAGTCACTGGTGTCAGCACCATGACAGGGACACGGTGAGTCACTGGTGTCAGCACCATGACAGGGGCACGGTGAGTCACTGGTGTCAGCATTATGACGGGCACGGTGAGTCACTGGTGTCAGCACTGACAGGGGCACGGTGAGTCACTGGTGTCAGCACTATGACAGGGGCACGGTGAGTCACTGGTGTCAGCTGACAGGCCGGTGGTCACGGTGTCAGACAGACAGGGCACGATGAGTCACTGGTGTCAGCACTATGACAGGGGCACGGTGAGTCACTGGTGTCAGCACTATGACAGGGGCACGGTGAGTCACTGGTGTCAGCACTATGACAGGGGCACGATGAGTCACTGGTGTCAGCACTATGACAGGGGCACGGTGAGTCACTGGTGTCAGCACTATGACAGGGGCACGGTGAGTCACTGGTGTCAGTGAGGCAGCAGTGTCAGGAGCGACTCAGGATATTATCTGGATTTGTTAAACATCTGACTTCTGACACCACCAGTGTCTACACCACCAGTGTCTACACCACCAGTGTCTACAGCACCAGTGTCTACACCACCAGTGTCTACACCACCAGTCCTTTCGCCACCAGTCTACACTACCAGTGCTTACACCACCAGTCTACACAACCAGTCTACACCACCAGTCTACACCACCAGTGTCTACACCACCAGTCAAGAATACTTTAATACCTAAAATAATATTTAAACTATTAGTAGTAGTAGTAGTGGTGGTAGTAGTAGTAATAGTGGTGGTGGTAGTAGTGGTGGTGGTAGTAGTAGTGGTGGTAGTAGTGGTAATAGTGGTGGTGGTGGTAGTAGTAGTAATAGTGGTGGTGGTAGTAGTGGTAATAGTGGTGGTGGTGGTGGTAGTAGTAGTGGTAATAGTGGTGGTGGTAGTAGTAGTGGTAATAGTGGTGGTGGTGGTGGTAGTAGTAGTGGTAATAGTGGTGGTGGTGGTGGTAGTAGTAGTGGTGGTGGTGGTGGTGGTGGTGGTGGTAGTAGTAGTGGTAATAGTGGTGGTGGTGGTGGTGGTAGTAGTAGTGGTAATAGTCGTGGTGGTGGTAGTAGTAGTGGTAATAGTGGTGGTGGTGGTGGTAGTAGTAGTGGTAATAGTGGTGGTGGTGGTAGTAGTGATGGTAGTGTGGACAATGTCACCTGAGATGTTATTGACAATTATTTACCAACGATGGATGACCATTCAAACTCCATTAACTCCAGTTCCTATTTCTCACCTCCATTCTCTCTCTCTCTCTCTCTCTCTCTCTTCTCTCTCTCCTCTCTCTCTCTCTTTTTCCCTCTCTCCTCTCTCTCTCTTCTCTCTCTCTCTCTCTCTCCTCTCTCTCCGGTGGCCCGGTGGTCTGGTGGCTAGAGATCTCGCTTCACACACGGAGGGCCCGGGTTCGATTCCCGGCGGGTGGAAACATTTCGACGTGTTTCCTTACACCTGTTGTCATGTTCACCTAGCAGCAAATAGGTACCTGGGTTGTTAGTCGACTGGTGTGGGTCGCATCCTGGGGGACAAGATTAAGGACCCAATGGAAATAAGACAGACAGTCCTCGATGACGACTGACTTTCTTGGGTTATCCTGGGTGGCTAACCCTCCGGGGTTAAAAATCCGAAGAAATCTTATATTTTATTTCTCTCTCTCGCTCTCTCTCTCTCTCTCTCTCTCTCTCTCTCTCTCTCTCTCTCTCTCTCTTCCCTCTCCCTTAACACTTATATTCTCCCAGGTATTTCGGGCACTGTGAGAGGCCATCATCTGGTGTTAATATTGCACCTCAGCAACACTACAAAATAATGCAATGTTGATCAACTTTAAGCTAACAACGTTGCAACAACTTAACCTATCAATTGAAAGTTGCAAACTGCCATATAACAATGAAATTACACAGTGAACACTTGCTGTGTTCAGTGAACCTGGTCACTTCAAGCTCTGGTCTATGTTCACGAGTTCACAGCTTATGAGGTTCAATACTGCCATCTACTACACCAGGGTCATTAACACTGGTTGGTTGGTTAATGGGGTTTAGAGTCTATCTACTACATCAGGGTCATTAACACTGGTTGGTTGGTTAATGGGGTTTAGAGTCTATCTACTACACCAGGGTTATTAACACTGGTTGGTTGGTTAATGGGGTTTAGAGTCTATCTACTACATCAGGGTCATTAACACTGGTTGGTTGGTTAATGGGGTTTAGAGTCTATCTACTACACCAGGGTCATTAACACTGGTTGGTTGGTTAATGGGGTTTAAAGTCTATCTACTACACCAGGGTCATTAACACTGGTTGGTTGGTTAATAGGGGTTTCAAGTCTATCTACTATACCAGGGTCATTAACACTGGTTGGTTGGTTAATGGGGTTTAAAGTCTATCTACTACACCAGGGTAATTAAGACTGCTTGGTTGGTTAATGGGGTTTAAACTCTATCTATTACACCAGGGTCATTGAGACTGGTTGGTTGGTTAATGGGGTTTAAAGTTTATCTACTACACCAGGGTCATTAAGACTGGTTGGTTGGTTAATGGGGTTTAGAGTCTATCTACTACACCAGGGTCATTAAGACTGGTTGGTTGGTTAATGGGGTTTAAAGTCTATCTACTACACCAGGGTCACCAGTCAAGTAAACTTTAATACCTAAAATACTGATTAATGTAAATTATCAGTGTATATACACTGAGATATACACCTATCAGTGTATATACACTGAGATATACACCTCAGTATATATACACACTATATATACACACACTATACACATACTATGCACACACTATATACTCATCATATACCCACTATACACACCATATACCCACTATATACACACTATACACACCATACACACACTATACACACCATACACAATAATACCCCTGAAGACAGCATAAGTCTTGTATACGCTTAACAACTTCCACCTTCACAGAAACATACACACACTATACACACCATACACACTATACACACCATATACCACTATATACACACCATACACACTAATACCCCTCAAGACAGCATAAGTCTTGTATACGCTTAACAACTTCCACCTTCACAGAAACATACAAATTTATTCCAAAAAGTTTCTTAACAAGTTAAATCATTTATATTGACAGACATTATTTAGTAAATGTTTATGTAGGTGAGTTAGTCTCTATGTTAGACAGATAATAACTTCAAATATATAATGTTGGTCCTCTTAAGGAAGGTGCCAGAGCTAGAGCTTGCTACCACCTGTAGCTCACAAGACTGTCATTTCCCACTATCCTCCCCTGGGACGGGGAAGGTGCCAGAGCTAGAGCTTGCTACCACCTGTAGCTCACAAGACTGCCATTCCCATGAGACCCCCTGGGACGGGGAAGATGGCAAACCAGAGACCTAGCTTTTCCCTACGAGCCCCGTGAGGGCGGGGAATGTGGCTAGGCCTGGGGACAGTTGGTCCCAGAAGATGAAGTGGTACTTGTACCTCCTCCCATGGTAGACATAGGTCTCAAGACACTCCCATGACAGGGAGACAAGGCTGAATATTTGGTAAATTTTGTAAATATTTGGTAAATCTTGTAGAGGAGACTTATAAGAGAAGTGACTTGGACGACAAAACGGTAATAAAGTTGGTGTTGAGTACTAGTCTAGAGGACTGAGTACCGTCCTCTAGTACTGAGTACTGATGTGTCAGTTATACGTTGGTTACCTCTTATACCTTTAATGTTGAAAGTTACAAATAATGTTACCAGAGAGTCACGGAAGTAGCAGTAACATCAGCAGTAGTAGTATTAGTAGCAGTAACATCAGCAGTAGTAGTATTAGTAGCAGTAACATCAGCAGTAGTAGTATTAGTAGCAGTAACATCAGCAGTAGTAGTATTAGTAGCAGTAACATCAGCAGTAGTAGTATTAGTAGCAGTAACATCAGCAGTAGTAGTATTAGTAGCAGTAACATCAGCAGTAGTAGTATTAGTAGCAGTAACATCAGCAGTAGTAGTATTAGTAGCAGTAACACCAACAGCAGCAGCAGCAACGGCAGGAACAACAGCAGCAGCAGTAGTATTATTAGCAGCAGTAACAGCATCAACAGCAGCAGCAGCAACGGCAGTAACAACAGCAGCAACGGCAGTAACAACAGCAGCAACGGCAGTAACAACAGCAGCAGTAGTAGTATTATTAGCAGCAGTAACAGCATCAACAGCAGCAGCAGCAACGGCAGTAACAACAGCAGCAACAGCAGTAACAACAGCAGCAGTAGTAGTAGTATTAGCAGCAGTAACAGCATCAACAGCAGCAGCAGCAGCAGCAACGGCAGTAACAACACCAGCAACGGCAGTAACAACAGCAGCAACGGCAGTAACAATAGCAGCAGCAGCAGTAACAACAGCAGCAGCAGCAGTAACAACAGCAGCAGCAGCAGTAACAACAGCAGCAGCAGCAGTAACAACAGCAGCAGCAGCAGTAACAACAGCAGCAGCAGCAGTAACAACAGTGACATGAGCAACGGCAGTAACAACAGCAGCAGTAGTAGTAGTATTAGCAGCAGTAACAGCATCAACAGCGCAGCAGCAGGCAGCAACGGCAGTAACAACAGCAGCAGTAACGGCAGTAACAACAGCAGCAGCAGCAGTAACAACAGCAGCAGCAGTAACAACAGGCGCAGCAGCAGTAACAACAGCAGCAGCAGCAGTAACAACAGCAGCAACAGCAGTAACAACAGCAGCAGCAGCAGTAACAACAGAAGCAGCAGCAGTAACAACAGCAGCAGCATCAGTAACAACAGCAGCAGCAGCAGCAGTAACAACAGCAGCAGTAACAACAGCAGCAGTAACAACAGCAGCAGCAGCAGTAACAACAGCAGCAGTAACAACAGCAGCAGTAACAACAGTAGCAGTAACAACAGCAGCAGTAACAACAGCAGCAGTAACAACAGCAGCAGCAGCAATCAACAGAGCAGTAACAACACAGCAGCAGCAGTAACAACAGCAGCAGTACACAGCAGCAGCAGTAACAAACGCTGTTGCAGCAGCAGCTTAGTAACAAAGGAAGCAGCAGTAACAACAGCAGCAGTAACGGCAGTAACAACATGTTGTTAGCGTAGCAACAGCAGCAACAGCAGTAACAACAGAAGCAAGCAGTAACAACAGCACAGCAGCAGTAACAACAGCAGAGCAGAGTAACAACATAGTTGCAGCAGACAGTAACAACAGCATAACAACAGAAAGCAAATGTAACAACAGCAGCAGCAAATTAAAAACAGCAGTAACAACAGCAGCAGTAACAACAGCAGCAGCAGCAGTAACAAAGCAGCAGTAACAACAGAAGGGTAACAAACAGCAACAGCAGCAGTCAACAACAGCAACAGCAGAGAAAACAAAGAGAGCAGAACAAATGGCGGCAACAACAGCAGCAGCAGAACAACAGCAGGAAGTAACAACAAGAGTAACAACAGGCAGGGTGAGCAACAGCAGCAGCAGCAGTAACAACAGCAGCAGCAGCAGTAACAACAGCGCAGCAGCAGTAACAAAGGAGTAACAACAGCAGCACAGCAGTAACAACAGCAGCAGTAACAACAGCAGCAGTAACAACAGCAAGAGTAACAACAGTTGCAGCAGTAACAAACAGCAGTAACGGCAGTAACAACAGCAGCAGCAGTAACAACAGCAGCAGCAGTAACAAACAGCAAGCAGCAGTAACAACAAGCGCAGCAGCAGCAGTAACAACAACAGCAGCAGCAGTAACAACAGCAGCAGCAGCAGTAACAACAGCAGCACAGCAGTAACAACAGCCGCAGTAACAACAGCAGCAGTAACAACAGCAGCAGCAGCAGTAACAACAAGGCCAGCAGCAAGTAATAACAAGCAGCAACAGTAACAACAGCAACAGTAACGGCAGAACAAGCAGCAGCAGTAACAACAGCAAACAGCAGTAACAACAGCAAGCAGCAGTAACAATAACAGCAGCAGTAACAACAGGCAGCAGCAGAAACAACAGCAGCAGTAACAACAGCAGCAGCAGCAGTAACAACAGCAGCAGTAACAACAGCAGCAGCAGCAGTAACAACAGCAGCAGTAACAACAGCAGCAGCAGCGAGTAACAACAGCAGCAGTAACAACAGCAGCAGCAAGTAACAACAGCAGCAGTAACAACAGCAGCAGTAACAACAGCGAAGCAATCAGTAACAACAGCAGCAGCAGCAGTAACAACAGCAGCAGTAACAAAAAAGCAGCAGTAACAACAGCAGCAGCAGCAGTAACAACAGCAGCAGTAACGCAGTAACAACAGCAGCAGCAGCAGTAACAACAGCAACAGCAGTAACAACAGCAGCAGCAGCAGCAGTAACAACAGCAGCAGTAACAACAGCAGCAGCAACAGTAAAAAAGAGCAGAAAACAACAGCAGCAGAACAAACAGCAGCATAACAACAGCAGAAAAGCAGCAGTAACAACAGCAGCAGTAACAACAGCAGCGGGGTAAAAAAACAGCAGAAAAGCAGCAGTAACAACAGCAGCAGAGCAGTAAAACAGCAAAGCAGCAGTAACAACAGCAACAGCAGCAGTAACAACACAGCAGCAGC
Organism: Cherax destructor; assembly: GCA_009830355.1. Classification (NCBI taxonomy): domain Eukaryota; kingdom Metazoa; phylum Arthropoda; class Malacostraca; order Decapoda; family Parastacidae; genus Cherax; species Cherax destructor. The sequence continues at coordinate 52,890 of WNWK01008407.1, read as the reverse complement.
AGTAACAACAGCAGCAGCAGCAGTAACAACAGCAAGCAGCAGCAGTAACAAATGCGTGTTAAGCAGCAGTAACAAGGGCAGCAACAGGGCAACAAACACAGCAGCAGTAACAAAGCAGAGCAGCAAGTAACAAGCAGCAAAGCAGCAGTAAAACAGCAGCAGCAGCAGTAACAACAGCAGAAAACAGCAGCAGCAGCGATAACAACAGCAAGCAGCAACAAAAAGCAGCAGTAACAACAGCAGCAGCAGCAGTAACAACAGCAGCAGTAACGGCAGTAACAACAGCAGCAGCAGTAACAACAGCAGCAGCAGCAGTAACAACAGCAGCAGCAGCAGTAACAACAACAGCAGCAGCAGTAACAACAGCAGCAGCAGCAGTAACAACAGCAGCAGCAGCAGCAGTAACAACAGCAGCAGTAACAACAGCAGCAGCAGCAGTAACAACAGCAGCAGCAGCAGTAACAACAGCAGCAGCAACAGTAACAACAGCAACAGTAACGGCAGTAACAACAGCAGCAGCAGTAACAACAGCAGAACAACAGCAACAGCAGTAACAACAGCAGCAGCAGCAGTAACAACAGCAGCAGCAGTAACAACAGCAGCAGCAGCAGTAACAACAGCAGCAGCAGCAGTAACAACAGCAGCAGCAGCAGTAACAACAGCAGCAGCAGCAGTAACAACAGCAGCAGCAGTAACAACAGCAGCAGCAGCAGTAACAACAGCAGCAGCAGCAGTAACAACAAAGCAAGCAGCAGTAACAACAGCAGCAGTAACGGCAATAACAACAGCAGCAGCAGTAACATTGACGATAACGGCAGTAACAATAGCAGCAGCAGCAGTAACAACAGCAACAGTAACGGCAGTAACAACAGCAGCAGCAGTAACAACAGCAGCAGTAACGCAGTAACATCAGCAGCAGCAGCAGTAACAACAGCAGCAGCAACAGTAACAACAGCAGCAGTAACGGCAGCAACAGTAGCAACAGTAGTGTTGATATCTTTATTGAGTTAGTGAGATATATACACCCCCAATAATTACCCACAACTCTGGGGTTTATTGTGTATACCCGTAGTGGGGTCAGTCACCGCCCTCTGTGTACACCGTCAACATAACCTCACACATGTAAGTGTATACTATAACGACATATGTACCCCGTGTATACCATGAACATAACACACGTACAAGAAAAACATTAAGTCTTTTAAACATCCAATATAACAATGTACCGGTTTAGTGACTTGTTAATATGACTAATAAAACATAAGGTTTATTGGTTTAACTCACCACAAGGCCCCTATCACTGCTCATATCACTACAAGCGTCACTATCACTGCCGGTCACCACAAGCGTCACTATCACCGCTCATGTCACCACAAGCCTCACTATCACTGCTCGTCACTACAGGCGTCACTATCATCCTGTCACCCAAGCCCACTATCACGCTCATGTCACTGCCACTATCAATGCTCATGTCACCACAAGCATCACTACTGCCCACTTCCCCAAGATACATCACGCTCATGTCACCAAAGGTCACATCACTGCTCATGTCACTACAAACCCCCATCATGCTCAGTCACCAAAGCATCACTATCACTGCTATCCACTCGCGTCACTATCACTGCCCATGTCACCACAACGTCACCACTTATCACATACAAGCGTCACTGTCACTGTCCATGTCACTACAAGGGTCACTATCACTGCTCATGTCACCAAAAGCGTCACTATCACTGCTCATGTCACTACAAGATCACTATCCTGCCTGGTCACCAAAGCGTCACTATCACTGCTCATCCACTACAAGGTCACTACACTGCTCATGTCACTAAAGCGTCACCACTTATCATGTCACCAAGCGTCACTGTCACTGTCCATGTCACTACAGGACACTATCACTGCTCATCCACCACAAGCGTCACTATCACTGTTCATCTCACCCCAAGCGACATACACTGTTCATCCACCCAAGCGTCACTATCACTGTTCATCCCACCACAAGGACACATCACTGCTCATCTCACTACAAGCACCATTACTGCTCAGTCACTACAAGCGTCACATCACTGTTCATCTCACCACAAGGGCACTATCACTGCTCATATCACTACAAGCATCACTATCACGCCTGTCACTACAAGCATCACATCACGTTCATCCACCCGGTCACTATCACTGTTCATCCACCACGGTCATATCACTGCTCATCTCATACAAGCATCACATCACTGCTCATCTCACCACAAGCGACACTATCACTGCTCATCTCACCAAAGCGTCACTATCACTGCTCATCTCACCACGTATATCACTGTTCATCCCCACAAGCATCACTATCACTGTTCATCCACCTCAAGCATCACTATCACCTCATGTCACTACAAGGTCACTATCCTTTACCCCAAAAGGGCACCACTGTTCATCTCCCCAACGTCACTATCACGTCTTCCCCCACAAGCATCATATCACTGTTCTCTCACCAAAACTCACTATCACTGCTATCCACAACAAGCGTCCATCACGCTCATCTCACCACAAGCATCAATCACGTTCATCCCACCAAAACATCACTATCCTGCCTTTCCCCCAACAAGCGTCCTATCACTGCTCATCTCACCACAACTCACACCTGTTCTCTCCCCAACATCATCACGTCACCCACAACAAGCGTCACTACCTGCCATTCCCCGCATCCTACCTTTCATTACAACAACGCACTGAAGGGAAAGTTCTGTGACCAACCTCAAACGAGGGTGGGTTCCCCCCTGGGTTTTGGGAAAGGGGCTGAGGACTGGTTCCCTTCCAAATATTCAACACACCCCCTTTAAAGGGGGAGCTACCTGAGGTAGGGGAAAGGGCCCGTAGCCCCCCCTTTTTAAAAAAGGAGACAGAAAAGAACAAAACCCTAGACCGGTGTCCTTACATGTATAGTGTGAAACCTGGAGAAAATCATCAGGAAAAGAATGGTGGAACACCTTGAGCTGAACAGGATAATAAACACAGACAGCACGGATTCCGGGAAGGCAAATCCTGTGTAACAAACCTCCTAGAGTTCTATGATAAAGAACAGAGGTAAGGCAGGAGAGAGAAGGGTGGGTTTATTGATTTTTCCGGACTGCAGGAAGGCCTTCGACACAGTTCCTCATATGAGAAGGGAAAAAGTTGGAAAAAAGCAGGTATAACAGGAAGGGGACTGGGAAAGGGTCAGGGGAAAACCTCAAAGGGAGGCAAAACGGGTCATGGTGGTGGTGAGGATCCCGGGGCGCCTGTGACGAGCGGGTACCGCAGGGGGCAGTCCAGGACCAGTGTTATTCCTGGATATGTAAATGACATGACGGACGGGGGTAGCCAGAAGTGTCTCTATTCGCGGAGATGGAAAAAAATGAGGAGAATCACATCGGAAGAGGACCAGGGAGGGCTGCAAACAGACCGGGCAAGCTCGACATCTGGTCTAGCAATTGGCTTCGAATTCAACCCCCCAAATGCAAAGTCATGAGGATGGGGAAGGGCAAAGAAGACCCACAGAGTACAAGCTAGGCGGACAAAGGCTACAAAACCCCGGCAAAGGAGAAAGACCGAGGAATAACGCCGCACGTCTCCGGAGGCACACATCCCCAAAAACGCGGGCGGGGGATGGGAAACCTAAGATTAGCGCCGTTACCTTAACAAGGAAACGTTCAAGACACTGTATACCGGGACGTCAGACCCATACTAGAATATGCAGCACCAGTCTGGAACCCACACCTGGTCAAGCACGTAAAGAAACTAGAGAAAGTGCAAAGGTTTGCGACAAGGTTAGTTCCACAACTCAGGGTCTGTCTTATGAAGAAAGGTTGAGGGAAATAGGACTAACAACACTGGAGGAAAGAAGGGTCAGAGGAGACATGATAACGACATACACAATACTGCGGGGAATTGACAAGGTAGACAGTGACAGGATGTTCCAGAGAGGGAACACAGAAACAAGGGGACACAACTGGAAGCTGAAGACTCAGATGAGTCAAAGGGATGTTAGGAAGCATTTCTTCAGCCACAGAGTAGTCAGGAAGTGGAATAGTCTAGAGAAAGATATAGTGGAGGCAGGAACCATACATAGTTTTAAGACAAGGTATGATAAAGCTCATGGAGCAGGGAGAGCAGAGACCCAGTAGCAGACAGCGAAGAGGCGGGGCCAGGAGCTGAGTCTCGACCCCTGCAACCACAATTAGGTGAGTACAATTAGGTGAGTACTATCACTGTTCATCTCACCACAAGCGTCACTATCACTGCTCATCTCACTACAAGCGTCACCCTCACTGCTCATCTCACCACAAGCGTCACTATCACTGCTCATCTCACCACAAGCGTCACTATCACTGTTCATGTCACTACAAGCGTCACTATCACTGCTCATCTCACCACAAGCGTAACTATCACTGTTCATCTCACCACAAGCGTCACTATCACTGCTCATCTCACCACAAGCGTCACTATCACTGCTCATCTCACCACAAGCGTCACTATCACTGCTCATCTCACCACACGCATCACTATCACTGCTCATCTCACCACAAGCATCACTATCACTGTTCATCTCACCACAAGCATCACTATCACTGCTCATCTCACCACAAGCGTCACTATCACTGCTCTGATATATATTTTTTTCGGTCACCCCCACCGTGGCGCTACAAAACAATATTGAACTATTCTAGGAGATAAATTTGATGGACGTGCAAGTGATTGGAGTTTTATTACAGGTGATGCTACTACCCCTAGTGGTGGTGGTGGTGGTAGTGGTAGTGGTGGTGATAGTAGTTGCAGTGGTGGTGGCAATGGTAAAGGGGTATTGGTGGCAGAGGTGGGAGCATTCAGTGGTATTGGTGGCAGAGGTGGGAACATTCAGTGGTACTGGTGGCAGAGGTGGGAACATTCAGTGGTACTTTTGGTAGAGGTGGGAACATACAGGTGTATTGGTGGCAGAGGTGGGAACATTCAGTGGTACTGATGGCAGAGGTGGGAACATACAGGAGTATTGGTGGCAGAGGTGTAAACATTCAGTGGTATTGGTGGCAGAGGTGGGAACATTCAGTGGTACTGGTTGCAGAGGTGGGAACATTCAGTTGTACTGGTGGCAGAGGAGGGAACATACAGGGGTATTGGTGGCAGAGGTGGGAACATACAGGGGTATTGGTGGCAGAGGTAGAAACATTCAGTGGTACTGGTGGCAGAGGTGGGAACATTCAGTGGTACTGGTGACAGAACATTAATACAACGTTAAACTTCTCACTAACGCCTTTATTGCATGATATTACCAACATTATTTTCTTACAAAACAATTAGCACTAAACCCATACGAACCACTTTCCTTCTTCAATAAAATTATATAGTAACAAAGATAGTGAGAAAAAATATGTGATTATATCCATAAAAATAATTATAATAATAATACTTATAAACAAAAGTAATATTCCTAATAAGACCATTGATATTACTAATAATGATAATAATAATGATGATGGTAAACATAAATAGAGCGGTTAATTTGTTTGTGTTATCTAATACGTCTCAGTCAAGCTGACTAACATAACTGTCTCAGTCAGTCTTACTAATATATGTACTGTCTCAGTCAAGCTATCTAACATAACTGTCTCAGTCAGTCTTACTAATATATGTACTGTCTCAGTCAAACTATCTAACATAAGAAGTGTTTCAGTCAAGCTAGCTTATAAAAGAACTATCTCAGTCAAGCTATGTAACTTACGAAGTGTCTCGGTAAATCAGTTACTGGTTCAGCATTGTTCTGTTAGATAGCTTAACATCAACCTTCTTGCCGTTGATGAAGATGGAGCCTTTTTCTAGCAGCAACTGCGTTGTGCGCTCGTTTTCAAATACAACAAAACAGAACTGAGCCAGTTGGCCGGGAAGGTAACTTGGTGGTCGCCACATGTCCAACACTCTGCCATATTCACTTAATACCTGCATAATGGCGCAGTTAGATGTGTTAGGTGGTAACCCGCCTAGGTGCAGTTGTTGTCCTGGTGTGCCGTTCTCAGATACACTGATTCTTACTCCTTGTAGAGTGTGAGGTGTAGCTACAACTACTTTCAGTGTGTCCTCGGAGTCAAAGATCACATATCCCTTCCCGTTGTTTATATAGACTTTTCTCACGTTTCCAAAATGAGAGAAATATTGTCTGACGTCTTGATAGGAGGCGCCACTGGGTAGGTTCCTCAGGAAAACTTTGTGACCCCCATCATTATTTATGGGTTTTGGTTCTTTCTGATCCCGGGGTTCCAGTGTCTGGTTCCTGGCCATTTGTATTTCAATCTTTTTGTTGTTGATGTAAATATATTTCTGCTGTAACAGATTCTGTGCTGAAGTAGCCTCAATATCCACAAAGCAGTAACAGTGAGGGATGCCATTCCGGTGATTGACTGGGTGTTGAAAGCTGCTAACGACACCAAACTTACTGAGTGTCCTGACAATGTCCCCATCAGAAGTGTCAGCAGAAAGTCCTCCCAGGAAAAGAGAAACTGACTTATGGATGGGTTGTTGAACATCTCTCACATCACTAAAGTTGCTAACCGCACTCGCACTCTCCTCAACAGAAGTGTCAGGTGTAAGTGCTCCCAGGTTGAGGCAGACTGACTCCCGTGCTGGTCGCAATACCAACAGCCTCTGACCTAAGAGTTGATGTTGTGTGTTAAATGCCTTTATTGCTGCCTTCTCGTGAAGGTAAGTAACATGCAAGATGTTTCGTTCCTTGAACATGCGCAACACAGGTCCCATCTTCTGCACGTGATCTTTGAGTTGCTCATATTGCACACCCACGGGTAGATTAGCAAAAATGACATAGTTGAACATCATCATCCTGTTGTATACCTCTTGCGGTAAAGAACTCTGACCTCCTGTTCGTTTGTCTTGTAAACTCGTAGAGGTACTTAAATTGCCTGTACTTGACTCTGTTGAGGGATACTTGGCATATTCCTTGTTCAGCTGAGGCATACACTCACTGAAGCTTTCCTCTATTGTGGGGAAGTCTTCAGAGAGGACAGGTTGTGGAGCCACTGGACACCTGTCTCGTGAGGGCTTATCATAGTGAGTTGGTTTCTTGCATCCTGATACGATCTCTGAGAAGGATGCTCTTGGCCCACAACACATTGGTGTCTCCCAGGCTTGTGACGAGCCAGTATCTCCTACAGCAGAGGCTAAAACTGTAGCACCACTGTCTGTTGCAACAGCACCACTACCTGCTGCAGCAGCACCACTACCTGCTGCAGCAGCACCACTACCTGCTGCAGCAGCACCACTGTCTGCTGCAGCAATACCACTGTCTGCTGCAGCAACACCACTGTCTGCTGCAGCAACACCACTGTCTACTACAGCAACACCACTGTCTACTGGGGAACTAGAAAATTGCCTGTCTTGCAAGGATGAGATGCCTGCCCCCTGCGTGATGTCCCCAGCTGATGACTTCCTGGAAAGGGACATCTTCTGCTGCCTTAGTCCCTGATACTTCACTATGCTTGTGAGAGATATGAGACAATCTTGGTAGGTGTCGCTACCAGATGGAAAGTGCTTCGCTAAGTTCTTCAGAGATGTTACTCCCTCATGGGAGAAATTATGTACATCTTGGCAGGGAAGATCTCCCGAGAGAAATTAGGTGCTTTGAGTATGACCAAGGAGCTGCAGGAAGTAGTCAGACTAGTCCTTTACAGTGATGATACCTTGTTCAGTCTTGCTGTATTTATAATGAAGACCACTTGATAAGTGTTGCTCTGTAGTGAGGATCTTGACAAGTGTTGCTCTGTAGTGAGGGTCTTGATAAGTGTTGCTCTGTAGTGAGGGTCTTGATAAGTGTTGTTCTGTAGTGAGGGTCTTGATAAGTGTTGCTCTGTAGTGAGGATCTTGACAAGTGTTGCTCTGTAGTGAGGGTCTTGATAAGTGTTGCTCTGTAGTGAGGGTCTTGATAAGTGTTGTTCTGTAGTGAGGGTCTTGATAAGTGTTGCTCTGTAGTGAGGATCTTGACAAGTGTTGCTCTGTAGTGAGGGTCTTGATAAGTGTTGTTCTGTAGTGAGGATCGTGACAAGTGTTGCTCTGTAGTGAGGATCTTGATAAGTGTTGCTCTGTAGTGAGGGTCTTGATAAGTGTTGCTCTGTAGTGAGGATCTTGAGAGACAAGTGCTGTACTTATACCGAGGATCACTTGACAAGTACTGTACTTATACCGAGGATCACTTGACAAGTACTGTACTTATACCGAGGATCACTTGACAAGTACTGTACTTATACCGAGGATCACTTGACAAGTGCTGTACTTATACCAAGGATCACTTGACAAGTGATGTACTTATACCAAGGATCACTTGACAAGTGCTGTACTTATACCAAGGATCACTTGACAAGTGATGTACTTATACCAAGGATCACTTGACAAGTGCTGTACTTATACCAAGGATCACTTGACAAGTGCTGTACTTATACCAAGGATCACTTGACAAGTGTTGTACTTATACCAAGGATCACTTGACAAGTGATGTACTTATACTAAGGATCACTTGACAATTTTCCAACCAGCTTCGCGGACAATAAATTTCTGGAAAAAAAAGAAATTGAAATAAAAAACAACAACAACAACATGGGAGGTGAGAGAATGGTGAATAAAGATGGGAAATATAGAAGACAGAATAAATAATGGAAGAGAGTAATATCAACCATGTTTTGCTACCATAATGGTGGTAATATCAACCATGTTTTGCTACCATAATGGTGGTAATATCAACCATGTTTTGCTACCATAATGGTGGTAATATCAACCATGTTTTACTACCATAATGGTGGTAATATCAACCATGTTTTGCTACCATAATGGTGGTAATATCAACCATGTTTTGCTACCATAATGGTGGTAATATCAACCATGTTTTGCTACCAAAATGGTGGTAATATCAACCATGTTTTGCTACCATAATGGTGGTAATATCAACCATGTTTTGCTACCATAATGGTGGTAATATCAACCATGTTTTGCTATCATAATGGTGGTAATATCAACCATGTTTTGCTACCATAATGGTGGTAATATCAACCATGTTTTGCTACCATAATGGTGGTAATATCAACTAAATATTGACAACAAATTTTACAGTCAGAACCTAAAAAACATTTTGTTGCCAGGGTGAAAAGCTCTCGATTTAGGGGGGATAAACCCGAGCGGGTTTACCGCTCGATGGTTAAAGAGGCAGGATGAGTGATGGATGATGACGTAAAGCGGGATGATGAAGGAATGATGACTCACTAGTGAAGGAGACGATAATCATCACGTCCACACTCCGTGACGTCCAGCGTCACACTGACTCTAGTTGAGCAGCTGAGACCCTTAATATATACGTACCAGTGTATACTGTGTATACCAGTGTATGCTGTGTATATCAGTGTATACTGTGCATACCACTGTATATACCACTGTATATACCACTGTGTATACCACTGTATATACCACTGTATATACCACTGTGTATACCACTGTATATACCACTGTATATACCACTGTATATACCACTGTGTATACCACTGTATATACCACTGTGTATCCACTGTGTATCCACTGTATATACCACTGTGTATGCCACTGTTATACCACTGTATATACCACTGTGTATGCCACTGTATTGCCACTGTGTATGCCCCTGTATATGCCACTGTGTATACCACTGTATATACCATGTGTATGCCACTGTATGTCCACTGTGTATCCACTGTGTATGCCACTGTGTATACCACTGTGTATACCACTGTATATGCCACTATATACCACTGTGTATGCCACTGTATATCCACTGTGTATACCACTGAGTATACCACTGTATATACCACTATATGCCACTGTGTATCCACTGTATATACCACTATGTATACCACTGTGTATGCCACTGTGTATACCACTGTATATATCACTGTGTATGCCACTGTATATACCACTGTATATATCACTGTATATACCACTGTATATACCACTGTATATACCACTATGTATACCACTGTGTATACCACTATATACCACTGTATATATCACTGTGTATCCACTGTATATACCACTGTATATCCTGTATGCCACTGTTATCCACTGTATATCCACTGTATATGCCACTGTATATGCTCACTGTTATACCACTGTGTATGCCACTGTGTATGCCACTGTTGTTGCCCCTGTGTATCCACTGTATATCCACTGTATACCACTGTATATACCACTGTATATACCACTGTATATACCACTGTATATCCACTGTATATACCACTGTATATACCACTGTATATACCACTGTATATACCACTGTATATTCCTCAACTTGAGAAATATTCAGTTTGAGTCAGAAAGATAAGCTGAGAAGTTTTCCAATTTCTGGTGAACCCATGTCCACCTTACCCATGTCCACCTTACCCATGTCCACCTTACCCATGTCCACCTTACCCATGTCCACCTTACCATGTCACCTTACCCATGTCCACCTTACCCATGTCACCTTACCCATAATCACCTTGCCGTGTCACCTTGCCTATCACCTTACCCAGCGTAATCACCTTCCCCGTGATCACCTTGCCCGTAATCACCTTACCCGTAATCACCTGCCCAGTGATCCACCTTGCCCGTAATCCACCTTCCCATGTCCACCTTGCCTAATCCACCTTGCCATGTCACCTTGCCCATGTCCACCTTACCCATGTCACCTTCCGTAATCACCTTGCCCATGTCCACCTTGCCCATGTCCACCTTGCCTGTCACCTCCCGATCTTGCCCAGTGTCCACCTTGCCCATGTCCACCTTACCCTGTCCTACCCAATGTCCACTATCCATGTCTGCCATGCCCATATCCACCTTGCCCATGTCCATCTTGCCCGTATCACCTTGCCCATATCCACCTTGCCCGATGTCACCTTGCCCATGTCACCTTCCCATGTCCATCTTCCCATGTCCACCTTACCCATGTCCACCTTACCCATGTCTGCCTTACCCATGTCCACCTTACCCATGTCTATCTTACCCATGTCCACTTTACCCATGTCCATCTTACCCATGTCCACCTTACCCATGACCACCTTACCCATGTCCATCATACCCATGTCCACCTTAACCATGTCCATCTTACCAATGTCCACCTTACCCATGTCCACCTTACCCATGTCCACCTTACCCATGTCCATTTTACACATGTCCATCTTTCCCATGTCCACCTTACCCATGTCCACCTTACCCATGTCCATCTTACCCATGTCCACCTTACCCATGTCCACCTACCCATGTCCATCTTACCAATGTCCATCTTACCCATGTCCACCTTACTCATGTCCACCTTACCCATGTCCATCTTACCCATGTCCACCTTACCCATGTCCACCTACCCATGTCCATCTTACCAATGTCCATCTTACCAATGTCCACCTTACCCATGTCCACCTTACCAATGTCCATCTTACCCATGTCCACTTTACCCTTGTCCACCTTACCCATGTCTACCTTACCCATGTCCATCTTACCAATGTCCATCTTACCCATGTCCACTTACCCATGTCTACCATACCCATGTCCACCTTACCCATGTCTGCCTTACCCATGTCCACCTTACCCATGTCCATATTACCCATGTCCACCTTACCCATGTCCATATTACCCATGTCCACATTACCCATGTCCACCTTACCCATGTTCACCTTAAACATGTCCATCTTACCCATGTCCACCTTACCCATGTCCATCTTACCCATGTCCACCTTACCCATGTCCATCTTACCCATGTCCACCTTACCCATGTCCACCTTACCCATGTCTGCCGTACCCATGTCCACCTTACCCATGTCCATGTTTCCATGTACACCTTACCCATGTGCACCTACCCAGTCCATCTTACCCATGTCACTTAACCATGTCCATCTTCCCTGTCCACCTTACCCATGTCCATCTTGCCATGTCCATCTTACCCATGTCCATCTTTCACATGTCCACCTTACCCGTCCATCTTACCCATGTCCGCCTTACCGATGTCCATCTTACCCATGTCCACCTTACCCATGTCCACCTTACCCATGTCCATCTTACCTATGTCCATCTTACCCATTGTCACCTTACCCATGTTCACCTTACCCATGTCCACCTTACCCATGTCCACCTTACCCATGTCTGCCTTACCTATGTCCACCTTACCCATGTCCATCTTACCCATGTCCACCTTACCCATGTCCACCTTACCCATATCTATCTTACCCATGTCCATCTTTCCCATGTCCACCTTACTCATGTCCACCTTACCCATGTCCATCTTACCCATGTCCACTTTACCCTTGTCCACCTAACCATGTCCATCTTACCAATGTCCAGCTTACCCATGTCCACTTTACACATGTCCACCTTACCCATGTCCACCTTGCCCATGTTCACCTTACCAATGTCCATCTTACCCATGTCCACCTTACTCATGTCCACCTTACCCATGTCCACTTACCCATGTCCACCTTACTCATGTCCATCTTACCCATGTCCACCTTACCCATGTCCATCTTACCAATGTCAAGCTTACCCATGTCCACCTTACACATGTCCACCTTACCCATGTCCATCTTACCCATGTCCACCCTACCCATGTCCATCTTACCCATGTCCACCTTACCCATGTCCACCTTACCCTTGTCCAACTTACCCATGTCCATCTTACCCATGTCCATCTTTCCCATGTCCACCTTGCCCATGTTCACCTTACCCATGTCCATCTTACCCATGTCCACCTTACCCATGTCCACCTTGCCCATGTTCACCTTACGTATGTCCATCTTACCCATGTCCACCTTACCCATGTCCACCTTACCTATGTCCACTTACCCATGACTACCATACCTATGTCCATCTTACCCATGTCCATCTTACCCATGTCCATCTTACCCATGTCCATCTTACCCATGTCCATCTTACCCATGTCAACCTTACCCATTTTTATCTTACCCATGTCCACCTTACCCATGTTCACCTTACCCATGTCCATCTTACCCATGTCCACCTTATCCATGTCCATTTTACCCATGTCCACCTTACCCATGTCCACCTTACTCATGTCCATCTTACCCATGTCCACCTTACCCATGTCCATCTTACCAATGTCAAGCTTACCCATGTCCACCTTACACATGTCCACCTTACCCATGTCCACCTTGCCTATGTTCACCTTACCCATGTCCATCTTACCCATGTCCACCTTACACATGTCCACCTTACCCATGTCCACTTACCCATGTCTACCATACCCATGTCCACCTTACCCATGTTCATCTTACCCATGTCCACCTTACCCATGTCCATCTTACCCATGTCCACCTTACCCATGTCCACCTTACCCATGTCCATCTTACCCATGTCCCTCTTACCCATGGTCACCTTACCCATGTTCACCTTACAAATGTCCACCTTACCCATGTTCATCTTACCCATGTCTGCCTTACCCATGTCCACCTTACCCATGTCCACTTTACCCATGTCCATCTTACATATGTCCACCTTACCCATGTCGACCTTACATATGTCCATCTTACCCATGTCCACCTTAACCATGTCCATCTTACCCATGTCCACCTTACCCATGTCCACCTTACTTATGTCCATCTTACCCATGTCCATCTTACCCATGTCCATCTTACCCATGTCCACCTTACCCATGTCCACCTACCCATGTCCATCTTAACAATGTCCAGCTTACCCATGTCCACCTTGCACATGTCCACCTTGCCTATGTCCACATTACCCATGTCCACCTTGCCCATGTTCACCTTACCCATGTCCATCTTACTCATGTCCACCTTACCCATGTCCATCTTACCCATGTCCACCTTACCCATGTCCAGCCTACCATGGACCAGCTACCATGGACCAGGCAACATGACCCAGGCAACATGGACCAGCTAAAATGGACCAGTCTCAGGTTGTGGTATATAAGCAGCCTCAGTCTTGGCGGTAGTATACCTGGAGAGGGTTTTGGGGGTAAACGCCTCCTCGGCCCGGTCTGTGACCAGGCCTCATTCTGGATCAGGGCCTGATCAACCAGGCTGTTACTGTTGGCCGCACGCAACCCAACGTACGAACCACAGCCCGGCTAGTCAGGTACTAACTTTAGGTGCCTGTCCAGCGCCTTCTTGAATACAGCCAGGGGTCTTGAAGACAGCCAGGGGTCTTGAAGACAGCCAGGGGTCTTGAAGACAGCCGGTGGTCTTGAAGACAACCAGCTGTCTAGAAGACAGCCAGGAGTCTTGAAGACAACCAGGGGTCTTGAAAATAGCCAGGGGTCTTGAAGACAGCCAGGGGTATTGAAGACAGCCAGGGGTCTTGAAGACAGCCAGGGGTCTTGAAGACAACCAGGATGGACCGGTACACCAGTGCTGGCAGTATTAAACAAAGATGGACTGGGATGGACCGGGTACACCAGCGGTGGCAGTAGTAAACAAATGTATTAATATTGGTAGAATTATCGACAATATATTAAGTAAAAGGACACAAATGCAACTAATGAGACATTTTATTGTGGCAACGTTTCGCTCTCCAGGAGCTTTTTCAAGCCGTTACAAGCGATACATGGACACAGAGGGTATATATATACTCTCAAAGTGAGGTGTAATACTAGTGGTGGTAGAAGTAGTAGTGATATAAGTTGTAGTAGTAGTAGTAATACAATAAGGTAGAACAATCAACTTGCACTAGTATTACACCTCACTTTGAGAGTAGTATATATATACCCTCTGTGTCCATGTATTGCTTGTAACGGCTTGAAAAATCTCCTGGAGAGCGAAACATTGCCACAATAAAATGTCACATTACTTGCATTTGTGTCCTTTTACTTAACAGTAGTAAACAAAGACCGGGATAGACCGGTACACCAGCGGTGGCAGTAGTAAACAAAGATGGACAGGTACACCGGCGGTGGCAGTAGTAAACAAAGATGGACCGTGATGGACCGGTACACCAGCGGTGGCAGTAGTAAACAAAGATGGACCGTGATGGACCGGTACACCAGCGGTGGCAGTAATAAACAAAGATGGACCATAATAGACCGGTACATAAGAGGTGGCAGTAGTAAAGATGGACCGGGTGGACCGGTACACCAGCGGTGGCAGTAGTAAAAGATGGATGTGATGGACCGGTACACCAGCGGTGGCAGTAGTAAACAAAGATGGACCGTGATGGACCAGTACACCAGCGGTGGCTTTAGTAAACAAAGATGGACCATGATGGACCGGTACACCAGCGGTGGCAGTATTAAACAAAGATGGATTCTGATGGACCGGGATGGACCGGTACACCAGCGGTGGCAGTAGTAAACAAAGATGGACCGGGATGGACCGGTACACCAGCGGTGGCAGTAGTAAACAAAGATGGACCGGGATGGACCGGTACACCAGCGGTGGCAGTAGTAAACAAAGATGGACCGGGATGGACCGGTACACCAGCGGTGGCAGTAGTAAACAAAGATGGACCGGGATGGACCGGTACACCAGCGGTGGCAGTAGTAAACAAAGATGGCGGCGCTGCTCCTCCCGGCGGTGTGAAAAATCCCCCACAAATTGATGGCAAAAATCGGGTTTTGGTGGTGTAAATTGTGGGTCAGTTGACGAGTATCATGCAGCTGTTGAAGCCGGAGTGGATAAGCCATGATGGTAAGCTAGACAAGCCACCCATAACCCACTATCCTGGCTTATATCTCACCCGCCTTTATCCCTTTTGTTTCTCCTGGGATACCCAGGAATAATTTAATTTTGGGGGGTCCCCTCTTGCGGGTTTACCGCTTGTTTTTTTTGGGGGGGTTGCAGTGGTGTTAACTGGTGGGTTTGTTTCCCTCGGATTAAACCCCCAGGGGTTGCAGGCGGGGGGGGCTTCGTCCCGTGAGGGTTTAGAGCCACGTTGAGGAGGGAAATTATTATTATTATTGTCGATGATTATACTTGAGACTAATTATAATTATTATGTTATTTTTTTCCTGGGATCTGGGGGTTGGTCCTTGGATCAAACCCCCGGCGTCCCCCCGTGAGGGTTTAGCGCCCCTGTTAGTTAGCATCGGATAGGAGATGATTATTATCGATTATTATATTTAATTCAAATTTATAATAATTATAATTGTCGTTTTCAGGCAGTTGGAGTTTTCCTTGGATCAAACCCCCGGAGGTCCCATCAGGGTTTACAGCAATGTGAGGGTTTACAGCAATGTGAGGGTTTACAGCAGCGTGAGGGTTTAGAGCCTCTCTTAATTAGTATCGAGCGGAAAATTATTATTCCCGATGATTATATTAATTAAAACTGATAATAATAATTATATTAACTTTCAGGGAGCTGGAGTTTTCCTTGGATCAAATCCCCGGATCCACCATGAGGGTTTAGAGCCTCCATTAATTAATATCTCGTGAGAAACGCTTATTACCCATGATTATACTTAATTTAGACTAATTAATGGTGTTTGTGGCCTTAATGGAGGTCTCTTGATTCAAGGAATTGGAGCAGTCCTCCTTGGCCTTGGATTAAACCTGATTATCCAAATGTTGTGTGACCCCCTACGGGTGTAGAGCTTTTGTAATAAATATTGTGATATCTCGGGTTAAATACATGGGTTGTTAAATTTACGGGTTATCCTAGGTTAAATTCATGAGTTATCCTAGGTTAAATACATGGATTATCCTAGGTTAAATACATGGGTTATCCTAGGTTAAATACATGGGTTATCCTAGGTTAAATACATGGGTTATCCTAGGTTAAATACATGGGTTATCCTTGGTTAAATACATAGGTTATCCTAGGTTAAATACATGGGTTATCCTAGGTTAAATACATGGGTTATCCTAGGTTAAATACATGGGTTATCCTAGGTTAAATACGGGTTATCCTAGGTTAAATACATGGGTTATCCTAGGTTAAATACATGGGTTATCCTAGGTTAAATACATGGGTTATCCTAGGTTAAATACATGGGTTATCCTAGGTTAAATACATGGATTATCCTAGGTTAAATACATGGGTTATCTAAAGTTAAAAAGAATTAGCTACGTATATAATTTCTGTAATCTTATACATTATAACGTGTACAATCTTATACATTATGGTGTCCCGTGGCCTGGTGGCAAAAGCTCTCGCTCCACACGGTGAGAGTCTACGTTCAATTCCCGGCGAGTGTAGAAACATTGGGCGTGTTTCTTTACACCGGTTGTCTGTGTTCCCCATCAGTAAAATGGGTACCTGGGTGTTAGTCAACTGGTGTGGGTCGCATCCTGGGTGTTAGTCGACTGGTGTGGGTCGCATCCTGGGTGTTAGTCGACTGGTGTGGGTCGCATCCTGTGTGTTAGTCGACTGGTGTGGGTCACATCCTGGGTGTTAGTCGACTGGTGTGGGTCGCATCCTGGGTGTTAGTCGACTGGTGTGGGTCCCATCCTGGGTGTTAGTCGACTGGTGTGATTTGCATCCTGGGTGTTAGTCGACTGGTGTGGGTCGCATCCTGGGTGTTAGTCGACTAGTGTGGGTCGCATCCTGGATGTTAGTCGACTGGTGTGGGTCGCATCCTGGGTGTTAGTCGACTGGTGTGGGTCGCATCCTGGGTATTAGTCGACTGGTGTGGGTTACGTCCTGGGACAAAACTGACCTAATTTGCGGGAAATGTTCAACATAACAAGGGTCTTTCTATATTAGTAGTACAGTGGACCCCCGGATTACGTCATTTTTTCGTTCAAGAATGCTCTTCAAGTGCCATTACCGAACAAATTTATTCCCATAAGGAATAATGTAAATTAGATTAGTCTTTTTAGACCCCCAAAAATACACTTACAAAAGCACTTACAAAAATAAACTTACATAAAAGGGCGAATTTGGAGACTATCGTAAACCGGTGGTCCACTGTATGTACATATATGTCATTGATGTCAGCTATGGTCTGTATACCATGTACATGTACTTGTAGTAAATATATTATTATTACGTATTATAACTTGTACAATCTTATACATTATAACTTGTACAATCTTATGCATTATAAATTGTACAATCTTATGCATTATAACTTGTACAATACAACGTCTCCTCACTTAGCGACGGACTCGTTTACCGACGCCTCGGACTTACGACGGGCTCTCTGACCAGTATTCATACCTTAATAATGTATATTAGAGCTGATTTTCTCTATTCTGTTTATTTCAATTTACAGTACACTACTGTATAAGCATTTAAAAATATACCAGAAATGTTATAAATGGTGCAAAGGTGACATTAAAACAATATCAAAGATGTTTGACACAAACCCACTTCCATTATAGTAGGCTCCTCACTTAGCCACGAATTCATTTAACGACGTGGTCTTAGGAATGGAACTCCGTCGTTAAGTGAGAAGAGGCTGTATTATACATTATAATTTGTACAGTCTTGACTCACGAAATCGTAATGACACGATTGTAAACAAACCATACCACGAGTGGGGTTAGAACCCGCGATCAGAGAGTCATGAAACTCCAGACCGACGTTTTAGCCACTGGGCCAGCTGGCCCAGTGGCTAACGTGTCGGTCTGGAGTTTCATGACTCTGATCGTGGGTTCTAACCCCACCCGTGGTATGGTTTTACAATCTTATACAGTGGACCCTCGCTATTCGAACACTCCAAACTCGCCCTTTTATGTAAGTTTATTATTGTAAGTGCTTTTATAAGTGTATTTTTGGGGGTCTGAAACGGACTAATCTAATTTACATCATTCCTTATGGGAATAAATTCGTTTGGTAACAGCACTTGAACAGAATTCTGGAATGAAGAATGTTTGAAAGTCGGGGGTCCACATTATAACTTGTACGATCTTATACATTATAACTTGTACAATCTTATAACTTGTACAATCTTATACATTATAACTTGTACGATTTTATACATTATAACATGTACAATCTTATACATTATAACTTGTATGATCTTATACATTATAACTTGTGCAATCTTATACATTATAACTTGTACAATCTTATACATTATAACTTGTACGATCTTATACATTATAACTTGTACAATTTTATGCATTATAACTTGTACAGTCTTATACATTATAACTTGTACAAGCTTATTTCATACATTATGGTTGTGAACCACATGTATTTGATATATGTACAATACCTGTACACCTGCTCAAGTTAATAGCTGCATTAATAGCATTAAATATAACTTTGTTTCTAGTTTATATGTGTGTTTCAGGGGGCAAGGCTATCTTCAGTGTAGATCTTGACCTGTCTGTGTGTGTTTCAGGGGGCAAGGCTATCTTCAGTGTAGATCTTGACCTGTTTGTCTGTGTTTCAGGGGGCAAGGCCAGCTTCAGTGTAGATCTTGGCCTGTCTGTGTGTGTTTCAGGGGCAAGGCTATCTTCAGTGTAGATCTTGACCTGTCTGTCTGTGTTTCAGGGGGCAAGGCTATCTTCAGTGTAGATCTCGACCTGTCTTTGTATGTTTCAGGGGGCAAGGCTATCTTCAGTGTAGATCTTGACCTGTCTGTCTGTGTTTCAGGGGGCAAGGCTATCTTCAGTGTAGATCTTCACCCGGATGGTTCACGTTTTGCTACAGGTGGACAAGGTCAAGACTCGTCCGGCCGGGTTGTGGTGTGGAATTTGCAACCTGTTGTGTACGAGAAGTACGAGGAGGATGAGAAGGTAAAACATGTATGATCTCTGTAAAATGGAGTTTTTTGGGTTATTGTGTATGATCTCTGTAAAACGGAGTTTTTTGGGTTATCGTGTACGATCCCTGTAAAACGGAGTTTTTTGGGTTATCGTGTATGATCTCTAAATTGTGCCTTTTTTTGTTTTCCTGGTGGGTAATTTACACACATGTTACTATGTAAAACAACCACTATGAAAAAATAGTGAACTTTCAAGCGTTTTTGTAATTTCTCACATTATCCTTGATACAGTGGACCCTCGGAAATCGAACGGCTCGGCAATCGAACATATCGGAAATAGAACAAGAAAATCGATATCAACAATCGAACAAAATATCGCTAATCGAACAAGTGCGTATCAGACCTATCTGCCCAGGCGCGCTTGGATGCCTCAGCGCTTAGGCGTGGAGAGCCAGTCTCGCGTTTACACTTGAGAGAACAATACCCTGCACGCTCGTCCAAACATTTCACAATTAATTAATTGTTTGGAGTTTGTTCATTAAGTGCGACTGTGAAATAAGCTACCATGGGTCCCAAGAAAGTTCCTAGTGGTACCCCTGTGGTGAAGAAAGTGAGAAACACCATAGATATGAAGAAGGAAATAATACAAAAATACAAGAGTGGTGTGAGTATTTCTGAGCTTGCCAGGATACACAGTGGACCCCTGAGTAACGAGCATAATTCATTCCAGAAGCCTGCTCAAGTGCCATTACCGAACGAATTTTCTCCCTTAAGGAATAATGTCAAGTAGGTTAGTCCATTTCAGACCCCCAAATATACACTTACAAAAGCACTTACAATATTATACTTACATAATTGTACGATTTCCGAGGTGCTCGTAACTCTGGGGTCCACTGTATGGCAAAACAGGTCAACTATCGCTTCTATCCTAGCTAAGAAGGAACAAATCAAGGAAGCTGATGTTGCAAAAGGTGTTAATATGCTAGTCAAAAATAAACAAATAATCGAAGAGATTGAGAAGTTGTTGCTGGTGTGGATCAAGGATAAAGAGTTAGCAGGTGATAGTGTGTCGGAGTCAATCATTTGTGAAAAGGCAAGGAAGTTGCATGCAGATCTTGCAAAGAAAATGCCTGCAACCAGTGTTGATTGTAGTGTTAGTGAATTTAAAGCCAGCAAAGGCTGGTTTGAGAGATTTAAGAAGCGTAGTGGCATACACAATGTGGTAAGGCATGGTGAGGCTGCCAGTTCAGACAAATGTGGGGCTGAAAAATTCATAAACGAGTTTCAGGACTACATAAAGACTGAAAATTTGAAACCTGAACAAGTGTTCAATTGTGACGAAACAGGCCTGTTTTGGAAGAAAATGCCCAACAGGACCTACATTACTCAGGAAGAAAAGGCACTGCCAGGACACAAGCCTATGAAAGACAGGCTAACTCTCATGTTGTGTAGTAATGCTACTGGGGATTTTAAATTGAAGCCTTTACTGGTGTATCACTCAGAAAATCCCAGAGTGTTCAAGAAACACAATGTAGTCAAAAATAGATTGTGTGTCTTGTGGAGAGCTAGTCAGAATGCATGGGTCACAAAGCAACTTTTCAGTGAGTGGATCCATGAAGTGTTTGGCCCCAGTGTGAGAAAATACCTACAGGAAAAGGATTTGAGCAAAAAGTGCCTCCTGTTACTGGACAGTGATCCTGCACATCCTCAAAACATGGAAGACTTACTGTGTGAAGACTTCAGATTTATAAAAGTGAAGTTCTTGTCTCCTTACACCACTCCTCTCCTCCAGCCCATGGACCAGCAGGTCATTTCCAACTTCAAAAAACTCTACACAAAAGCATTGTTTGAAAAGTGCTTTGAAGTGACCTCGGACACTGAATTGACCCTTAGAGAGTTCTGGAAGAATCACTTCAATATCTACAGCTGCATAGGCCTTATAGGTAAGGCTTGGGAGGGAGTGACTTCCAGGACTTTGAACTCTGCTTGGAGACCATTGTGGCCAGGTTGTGTCCAACAGAGGGATTTTGAAGGGTTTGAGCCTGTCCCTGACCCTGCCGACCCTGTGCCTGTTGTGGAAGGTATTGTGGCATTGGGCAAATCCCTGGGTTTGGAGGTGAGTGGCGAGGATGTGGAAGAGTTGGTGGAGGACCACAGGGTAGAGCTAACAACTGAAGAGCTGCAACAGCTGGAAATGGAAGAGCATAAGACCAGATTTGAGGCTATTGATTCACAGGAGGAGGAGGAAGAGGGAGTGAAGGAGGTGCCTTCTTCAGTGCTTAAGGATATGTGTACAAAGTGGAATGAGTTACAAAGTTTTGTTGAAAAATACCACCCTGAGCAAGCTCAAACAAGCCATAACAGCAGCATGTTCAGTGACCAAACAGTGTCCTACTTCAGGAACATGTTAAAGAGGCGCCAGAAACAGGACTGTGGACAGTTACTTTTCTAGACAGGGGTCTAGTGACTCTCAAGCTGGTCCTAGTGGGATTAAAAGACCAAGAAGAGAAGTAACCCCAGATAGGGCTTTGATACCTGAAGTCCTTTGGAGGGGGATTCCCCTTCCAAACACTAACCCCTCCCTCCCTCACTCCTCCCTTTCTTCCATATGCCATCAACAATCTTCAATAAAGGTAAGTAAAAATACATGCATTTATTTAATAGTACAGTGGTACCTCGGTTTACGATATTTTTTCATTCCAGAATGCTGTTCAAGTGCCATTAGCAAACGAATTTATCCCCATAAGGAATAATGTAAAATAGACTAGTCCTTTTAGACCCCCAAAAATACACTTACAAAAGAATTTAAAAAAAATAAACTTACATAAAGGGGCGAGTTTCGGGGCCATCGTAAACCGAGGTACCACTGTATATCTTTAGTAGTATGTAATTCTTTTGTGTATTTAGAAGCTTAATTTTATTAAAATATATATTATTTTTTAATATTTTTGGGTTTCTGGAACGGATTAATTGTATTTCCATTATTTCTTATGGGAAATATTAATTCGATTATCGAACATTTTGAGTTAAGAACAAGCTCCTGGAACGGATTATGTTCGATTTGCGAGGGTCCAGAGGGTGCCAGATCAACCAGGCTGTGATTGATATGTGGGGCAGCAGGCCTCCAGCAGCAACAGCCTGGTTGACAACGCAAGCACCAGACGAGCCTGGCCCATGGCCGGGCTCAGAGAGTAGATAAACTCTCGAAACTCTTCAAAGGTATATCAAAGGTAAGGTATGTCCACTGTAATGTGAGAAATCACGAAAGCACTTGGAAGTTCACTATTTTTTCACAGTTGTTGTTTTACATATTGTGATACCACCTGTTACTATGTATGATAATTTGTGTAACTGTATTTATGTGTACTTGTATCTAAATAAACCTTTAATGTTTTGTAAGTTTTTTTTTAAGTTCATACAGGTACACTGACATCATTGCAGTCTTAAGTTAGGCATTGTAGTCTTAAGTTAGGCATTGTAGTCTTAAGTTAGGTATTGTATAGTCTGAAGTTAGGTATTGTAGTCTGAAGTTAGGCATTGTAGTCTGAAGTTAGGTATTGTAGTCTTAAGTTAGGTATTGTAGTCTGAAGTTAGGCATTGTGGTCTTTAAGTTAGGCTTAAGCTTGCCCGAAATGCTCTACCTAACTACAGACAAACCTAAGTGTCAGACATCTCTACAAACACTGTACAGTGGACCCCCGGTGTTCGTGATGCTCCAAACTCGAACAATTATGTAAGTGTATTTTTGTAAGTGATTTTGTAAGTGTATTTTTGGGGGTCTAAAAGGACTAGTCTAATTTACATTATTCCTTATGGGAATAAATTTGTTTTGTAACGGCACTTGAACAGCATTCTGTAACGAAAAAATCACGAAAACTGGGGGTCCACTGTATCTTGTTGACATAATTTTTTTATTTGACCACATGGTTTAACATGTGTAAATTACCCAGGATAACCCAAAAAAGTCAAAGTGACTTTATTTCCATTGTGATTCATGAATGCCACAGCAATAATGTTCTATTGGTGTCAGATGTGCAAATGTTGCACATCACATGTATTAGCTTGCTAGAAATGTTCTCCATGACCATTGTCCCGGGCTGCTGGTAAATGTTCTCCATGACCAGTGTTGTCCTGGGCTGCTGGTAAATGTTCTCCATGACCAGTGTTGTCCCGGGCTGCTGGTAAATGTTCTCCATGACCAGTGTTGTCCTGGGCTGCTGGTAAATGTCGCTCGCTCTTGTTAAAACTGCAGAGCTTGTGGAAATCCAGTACAGTGGTACCCCAGATTTCGTCAATAATTTGTTCCAGAAGGCTGTTCGAGTGCCGTTACCGAACGAATTTGTTCCCATAAGGAATACATAATGTCAATTAGATTAATCTGTTTCAGACCCCCAAAAATACACTTACAAAAGCACTTACAAAAATACACTTACATAATTGTTCGAGTTGGGAGCTGTATGAAATCCGGGGTGCCACTGTACAGTGGTCCCTCGACTAGCGGTGATTCCATATAACGGTGAATTCGTGTAACGAGCGCTTTTTTCGCTAAATATTTCCCTCATGTAGTGACCATTCCCTCGTGTAGTGGCCTGTACCAGACCTGTCCGCCTGCCCGCGCTTGCGCAGGACGCCAGTCTAGCGTTGTTTACCATTGAGAGAACATTACCCAGCGCACTCTTTCAAACATTCACAATACTTTTGTTGTGTTTATTGCTGGTTCAGTGATTGTCACTGTGAAATAAGTCACCATGGGTCCAAAGAAGCTTCCTAGTGGCACCCCTGTGGTAAAGAGAGTGAGGAACACCATCGAACTGAAGAAAGAGATTGTTGAAAATATGAGAGTTTTCGTACGTGTGAGTGAGCTTGCCAGGATGTACAACGACCCTGTGCCTGTTGTGGAAGATACTGTATTGTGGATTTGGAGGAGGAGGATGGACAGGGTGAGGTAGTAACTTCTTCAGAGATTAAGGAAATGTGTTCTATGTGGACTAAGATGCAGACATTTGTTGAAAAACACCACCCTGAGCAAGGTGAAATAAGCCATCTCTGCAACCAGTTCAGTGACAGAGCCATGTTGCACTTCAGGAAAATGTTAAACAGGCGCCAGAAACAGAGGACTGTGGACAGTTATTTTCTGCGACAGGGGTCTAGTGACTCTCAAGCTGGTCCTAGTGGCATTAAAAGACAAAGAAGGGAAGTAACCCCAGAGAGGGACTTGTTACCTGAAGTCCTTTTGGAGGGGGATTCCCCTTCCATACACTAACACCCGATGGCATGGTGGCTAGCGCTCTTGCTTCACGCACGGAGGGCCCGGGTTCAATTCCCGGCGGGGCCGAAACATTTCGAAGTGTTTCATTACACACACACACACATACATACAACAGGCCTAGTGTCTAATCGACATGTGCCTAGGACAAGATGGTAACTAACCCTTCCCCTGTCCTCCTCCCTATCTTCCAGATGCCAGCAACTCACTTCAATAAAGGTAAGTAAATGTTATTTATTAATCTGTTTTTTATTATTTAGTATTATGTAGTAGTATTTATAGTGTTAATAATGTTGTTTTGTGTATGTAGAACTATAATTAAAATGTATTTTTTGTGAATATTTTTGGGTGGAACAGATTAATTGTATTTACATTATTTCTTATGGGAAATAAGGTTTCGAATTACGAGCAATTCGTGTTAAGGCATAGCTCCTGGAACGGATTAAGATCGTTAATTGAGGGACCACTGTATTTTTTTTATTTATTTTTGAGTCAAAGTGAGTGGTTTTTGCATCTGACATGCTTTTGGGGGTGTGACTAAGGTAATATTTATGTGAAGGAATTCATAGTAACTGGTCAGCCGGACTGGAGGTGGGAAGTACAGTGCTTGAACTCTGAAGGAGGAGTGGAGGTGGGAAGTGCTTGTACTCTGAAGGAGGAGTGGAGGTGGGAAGTGCTTGTACACTGAAGGAGGTGTTGAGAATGTTGAGGCTCTGAGAATCATTTTGAGTTGTTATCCACATACTAATATCAATACATAAATACCCACACGTAGGAGAATATGGTAAGACCCCTGTATCTGTGGGCCCAGTATCCGCAGTATCAGTTATCCGCGGTTTCAGTTATCTGCAGTATCAATTATCCACGGCTTGCTGTGGCCTGAAAATAACCCTTAATTTTTCATTATAATGGCCTCAGAGTGCAACAGTAGTGATGGTGGTAGTTGTTCAAAGCCTAAGAAAAGCTGTGAAGTTCTTCCCATTGGTGAAAAGGTGATAATTCTCCACTTATTGTGCATAATTTATCAGTTAAACTTTATAATAGGTAAGTATAGAAATTAATATACAGTGGACCCCCGTGAATTCGTGGTTCCGAATTTGCAGCTTCTAATTCACAGATTTTCCTTAGAACCTAACTAATAATTGTTCGTGGAAATCCCCGCAAATTCGCGGGATTTTTTTTGGATTTTTTTCGTGGCAGTACAGTACTGTATACGGGTGATGTATGAAGCTGAGTTTGAAATTAAATTAAAGTGTTTTGGGGGCATATTTAGGGTTTAAAATATAAAAATAGGCATTTATAGGCATTTTTTTAACCGCATTCAGAATTCGCGGTTTTTCCAAATTCGCGGGTGGTCTTGGAACGTAATCCCCATGAATTTGGGGGGACTACTGTATAGGGTTTGCTACTATCCACGGTTTAGGTATCCACAGCAGGTACTTGGAACGTACCCCCACAGATACGGAGCGAATACTGCACCTCTCCCTCCTCTCATTCTCCTGGTCCAGCTCCCCTCTCATATACATTCTGGCTCCCTTCCCTTCATGCTTCTGTGTGATTAGTTAATGGGTCCACATCGAGCCAAAACATCATCATAAGGTTCATTCTCCCATGTGCGGGTATCTGTGTATTATTCCAGTCACGGTATTTTAGTCTTTATAGCAAGACAGGTCATGAATGAATGGTGTAAACTTGGGTCGGTGTTAAGAAAGGTAGAGGATAATAAACATAGAATGTATAATAATAAAAACAGCTTAGTAATTGTATTTTAAAAGGACATAAGATATTGTATATAATAGTGAATTTGATCAAAGTGAGGATAAGGTAAGGATTGTGTTACTTATGCACAAGTCACTTTAAACAATACAAGTTATAGAAATACAAAATACAGTGGTACCTCGGGTTACGAGCTTAATTCGTTCCAGAAGGCTGTTTGAGTGCCGGTACCGAACGAATTTGTTCCCATCAGGAATAATGTAAATTAGATTAATCCATTTCAGACCCCCAAAAATACTCTTACAAAGGCACTTACAAAAATACACTTACATAATTGTTCGAGTTGGGAGCTGCTCATTTGCCCATGTACCGCTGTGTGTGTATGCATGTGGTTTGATGCATTTATCTTGCTTACAATACACTGATGTTATGTATTGCTTTGTATTTGTACATGTAAGAATGTTGTAATGTCTTCAGTTTTTTTCACATCCTGTATTTTATATTGATTTTATGAGGTAAGAGTTGACGACTGTTATTGTGAGGAGGAGAGGAATCCTGGGTCATAAGAACGTAAGAATAAAGGAACATTGTAGCAGGTGTGTTGGCCCATACTAAGTGTTAGGGTCTGTGTTGGATCACAAATCAGTCACTTGTGGCTTCATGCCCTTTAAGGTGGAATGAATACTGCAATGTTCTTGATAATCACTAAGACACATGTGCAACAGTTAGGTATCTTTATTCAGAAATGGTTTGTCTATACAGTTGGCTTCTTCAGTCAAGTACAGAGAAAAAAGCAAGAGCAGAACAGATGTGAAGAAGATGTAATTACTCCATCAGCCATTGATACGTAGTTTTGAGGTGGTCAGTCCCTCATCCCGGAGAAGAGTTTTGCTCCATTGTCTGGAACAGTTGTTTCTACTGTATAAGTGAAACATTGCTGAATAAAGATACCTAATTACTGCACATGTGTCTTACTTATCAACTTGTCAGTATTGTATACCATTATCATGGTCAACGTGCTTGATGCAAGGCAACTCTTTCCTTGGATCAGTCCTGATTACCTCCCGTCCCCCAGGCACTATGGGCCCTACAGGCTTAGTGCTTCCCATGCATGTAATATTAAATGTTACATAATTATTGTTTGGGAGGGACAAAAAAAAGAGTATAAAACTTCCTCTCAAAGTTGTGTGTGTGAGGTGACTGACTCCACACTAATGGAGGGAAGCGGACGATGATTGTGATGGATGGAGACGAGATGGTTTTTCCTGGATTGTGACAATTGTGGACACTTGTGAAACCAAGAAATTTTGTTGTTTCCAATAAAGATAGGTATGAGGTGCATAACTAAGATTTTAAAGTAAACATATCAGTTGATCCAGCAGACGCTGTTTGCCCCTGTTGGTTTAGCACTTAGTTTTGATTATAATATTTACAGTGGACCCCCGGAAATCGTACAGCTCCCAACTCGAACAATTATGTAAGTGTATTTTTGTAAGTGCTTTTGAAAGTGTATTTTTGGGGGTCTGAAACGGGCTAATTTAATTTACATTTGTCCTTATGGGAACAAATTCGTTTGGTAATGGCACTAGAACAGCATTCTTGAATGAATTATGTCCAATTTCCGGGGGTCCACTGTATAATGATCCAGCACATCTTCTCTCATATTTCCCAAGTTCATCCGATCAAGGCTTTGTTATATTCCTTCGTAGGAAGTGTATTATTGGTTGATAGCATAGCTGTATTTTGTGTTTATGTTGCATGCTAGTAGTATAACCTGAGATATACTTTACCACAGTTGTAGTATAACCTGAGATATACTTTACCACAGTAGTTAATGCTTTGTATGTTACACAAAACAAAATAGACAGATTGATCAGTTGTCGGCATCTGGAAAATAAAATTCTTAACATACCCCCCATAAGAGATTTAAAATTGTAATATCAGCTGAGACAGCAGAAGCTATTTAATAGTGCCATCAAGTTTACCATGTTGTAATACATTTTTTAAATTGAAAAGGAGTTGTGGACAGCCTGTGTATTTTTGAAGTGTCATAAAGTCCAATGACTCTTACCTGAAACCCAACACTTAGCTCGCCACAAAATTTTTGTCTCTAAATGGTATTTAAGTTAGCGTGCAGATTTAAAACGATTTACAACTTGTCCACAAATTGAAGACAAAGTTTTAAACAGTGTTTTGGTTTGTTATGGGCAAACATGACATTACTTGTTGCTAGATAATAGTCGACAGTGAAGCAAAGTGTTGTGTGAATCTTCCGGCTGGTAGCTCACTTGTCAAGTGTTTCAGTCACAGTTATTCTAACTTTCAGTATTTCAGCACATAATGCTGAAAGCACTTAATTAAACACTATAAAAATATTTCACACATTGGCTAAATTTCTGTACAACATTTGAATTATTGCTGAGTCATTAACAGAGATAATTTCTGTAGAACACTTAAATTATTGCCAAGTCATTAACAGAGATACAGTGGTACCTCGGTTTTCGTACAGCTCCCAACTCGAACAATTATGTAAGTGTATTTTTGTAAGTGCTTTTCTAAGTGTATTTTTGGGGGTCTGAAACGGACTAATCTAATTTACATTTGTCCTTATGGGAACAAATTCGTTCAGTAATGGCGCTCGAACAGCATTCTGGAATGAATTATCGACGAAAACCAAGGTACCACTGTAATTTCTGTAGAACTCTCGAATTATTGCTGAGTCATTAACAGAGATAATTTCTGTAGAACTCCTGAATTATTGCTAAGTCATTAACAGAGATAATTTCTGTAGGTTCCCAAGTTACTGTGTCAACTGGATCAGCATTTAGGCTGCGTGAACACTGTACGTTGGTCTTGTAGTGGCCGATATTTGGCCTCGGCCGGAGACGATAAAGTTATTATTATCTGGCAGCAGAGCAGTTATGGAGGTGAGTGTACATTGATTATCAATTTCCATCGCAGCTTCAGTTATTCTGAGGATTTTAGTGCGAATGTGGTGATTCAGATATATCTGTCGATATATACTGGAAAATAGCATGAATTTTTTTACTTGATAAGGAGGAGGGTGACTTAATCCTGGTGCTAAGCTCTTGATTCAAGGAATTAGAACTCTTCTTCCCTTGTATTATACCTAATTCCCTCACAAGAGCCAAGAAGTGCTGTTTATTTCCACTGTGGTCCTCTTCTCCAGGATGCCATCCACAGGAGTCAACTAACACCTATGTACTCTAGTACCTACTTACTGTTAGGTCAACAGATGTACATTTCCCTAACTCTTGTCTATTAATTTTAGATAAGCATTACTTGTAGTCTCCTTTTAAGTTTTATGTATTGGATATTGTGCTTTAAAAGCTTATGATTATTGTAGGTAAAGAAACCAGTCTAAGTTGGTGGTGTCTGGTCTTCACTATTTATGCTATCATA
Source organism: Cherax destructor (assembly GCA_009830355.1). Lineage (NCBI taxonomy): Eukaryota > Metazoa > Arthropoda > Malacostraca > Decapoda > Parastacidae > Cherax > Cherax destructor. The sequence goes on along the minus strand of WNWK01008407.1, from coordinate 22,846 downwards.
AAGTTTAAAGTTTTGTAAGTTGATTACTGCTTCTAATACTCTTGCTTCTAATACTCGTACTTCCTTCTAATACTCTGCAAACAGAATTTTCTAAGTATTTTTTCCTCAGCTTTTTCTTTATTTATTGTCATGGCCACTTGTGTGTTTTTTCTATGTATGTCCATTTATGCAGACTTATTTGTTGTGGTACTTGTCTGTATGCATGTGTGTGTGTGCATGTATATATATATAGCTATGTATCTGCATGTATGTATATTGTGTGTGTGTACAAACATTTAAACATGCTAGTTTTAATGTGGAATTTCAGTCAGTCCTTCGTTCATTCATGTGAATATAAACATTTATGTGCACATAAACATACAAATGCACACACACACACACAAACACAATGCTCATCTAGCAACTCTAAGAGCACCCATCAGGAATATCACATTGGACCTGGCTTGGAGTATGCAGCACCAGTATGGAACCCACACTGGAAGACCCATGTTAAGACACTGGAGAGTGTGTACGTGTATGCAACGAGGCTTGTTCCTGTGCTATCTACCTACCCGGAGTCTACCTGGATGGCATTCCGGGGATCCACGCCCCCACGGCCCGGTCCATGGGTACACAGATAACCTGCTCCTAAGAGACACAAACTTATGACAACATTTCAATCCAACTTGGACCATTTACAAGTTAATGGTCCAGGTCAAACTGAAGCATCGTCATAAGCTCCTCTCTCCTATGTCCGGGTTATTTGTGTATTGTTCCAGTCATTGTGTTATGCCTTATTCTTTATATGTAAAATTATATGTAACAATTATGTACATGTAAATTATATGTAAAATATCTAATTCTAAAATTCTCACCAAAATTAAAATTTGGGAGACTCCCATTTTTTCTTTTTGGAATACAGTGGACCCTCGGTTTTCGTTCACCTCCAGACTCTAACAGTTATGTAAGTGTATTTTCGTAAGTGCTTTTGTAAGTGTATTTTTGGGGGTCTGAAACGACTAATCTAATTTACATTTGTCCTTATGGGAACAAATTCGTTCGGTAACGGCACTCAAACAGCATTCTGGAAAGAATTTTCAATGAAAACCGAGGGTTCACTATAAACATTGTTAAGTTGACAGGTATACATATATTACACAACTCTGCCTACAATTAATACACTTATGTTGACATTCCTGTGTGTTTCTTAACCCTTTGACTGTTTTGGTCGTATATATACGTCTTACGAGCCACTGTTTCGGATGTATATATACTCAAAAATTCTAGTGGCTTTAAATCAAGCGGGAGAAAGCTGGTAGGCCCACATATGAGAGAATGGGTCTGTGTGATCAGTGTGCGCTGTATAAAGAAATCCTGCAGCACGCAGTGCATAATGAGAAAAAAAAACTGACCGTGTTTTTGGATTAAAACGCCGACTTTGAGGTGTATTTTCATATAGTATTTATGGTTGTATTCTCTTTTTCGTGGTCTCATTTGATAGAATGGAAAACATACTACAGAAATAGAGATGCTTTTGATTAGTTTCATGATGAAAACGACCTTGAAATTGAGTTCAAAGTAGGGGGAAATGTTCGATTTTTGCCAATGTTCAAGAGTAAACAAATCACGCCACGCGTCCAATACACATCAACTGGTGAGTCTAATATTCTTTCACAAGTGCACTGATATCATTTATACAATTTTTACAATAATGCAATAGTCTGCATAACGGTAAATCTTCTAATTTTTGTGAATAAAAAATCAAAATAGAAAGCAAGAGTAATATAAGAGGGGCCTAAAGATGTGACTAATAAACAGAGAAAATCTTATTTTAGTGCCAGGAATGTCTGCATTGTTTATTCTGGACCCTATTTTGAAATTGACAATTTTTTTTATTTTGCATGAAATTGGCCAAATTGCCAATTTCTGACCACTTTATTGGGTAGTTGAAATCGGTAAATTGGTGGTTTCTTGTACTAAATCGATAGAACAAATGGAGTTCTAAACAAATAACTATGAGTTTGGTAGACTGTAACAATGGAATTGGCCGAAAATAGGGCTCAAAGTCGGCGAAATTGCCGATACGTATATATCGCCAAGATCACTAACTTTGCGAGAGCGTAATTCCGTAAGTTTTCCATCAAATTTCATACTTTTGGTGTCATTACCATCGGGAAAAGATTCTCTATCATTTCATAATTTTTTTTTTTTTCGAAAATTTTGCGGCAACAGAAGACATCTCAGGATTAGGGGTTGCGACAGTCAAAGGGTTAATACAGTAGTGCTCCGGTATCCACAAGGGATACCTTTTCAGACCTACCGTGGATACCCGGACACTATAAGTTGTTTTTGTTTACATACATCAGTACCTATGATAAAGTTTAATTGATAAATTATGCATAATAAGCGGAGAATTAGAATTTTTTCACTGATGAGAAGCACTTCACAGCTTCTCTTGTCACCATATTTACTTGTGTCCTTTAGTGCCATTATTAAACAGAATTAAGGCTTTTTTCTCTGGGCATGGTAAACCGTGGATAACTGAAACCTCGGAAACCAAATCTGCAGATACGAGAGTTCCACTGTAGTTCTTAGTAGTGTACTACAGTGGTACCCCGAGTTTTGGCCATAATTCGTTCCAGAAGGCTGTTCGAGTGCTGTTACCGAACGAATTTATTCCCATAAATAATAATTTAAGTTAAATTAGTCCATTTCAGACTCCAAAAATACACTTACAAAAGCACTTACTATAATACACTTACATAATTGTTCGAGTTGGGAGCTGTACGAAACTCGGGGTACCACTGTATTTCCTCTACAGATCAGGTGTGATGTGTGACAGGGCTCTGGAGAATGAGAATCCTGAAACCATTAACAGATTTAAAAACATTTAAAATCATTCTCGGTATAATTTCTAGAGAGATACATTTCACAGAGATTTTCTAATGCTTTTACCCTAACGAGCATATCCCGATAAGGCAGAATTTATGGCTTCAAACACTGTTGTTTGCAGGTGGAGCAGTTTTTGGATCTAATGTAGTGAATGTTGAGTCGTGGCGAAGCGTTGCAACATTGCGAGGTCACGAGGGAGACATCTTGGATGTGGCCTGGTCCCCGGGTGACCTATGGCTGGCGTCGGCATCGATAGATAACAATGTTATCATATGGAATACATCTAAATGGCCAGGTGAGTCCAGGTTGGAATGCCTTGTTACACTGAACTTTATTATAACAGTAATAATAATAATACACTTTATTATAACAGTAATAATAATAATAATCATAATAATTTATATTTTTCCATCATACATGTTTGTACAAAGGAGTATAACAATTGGATGTACATGCCAAAAGCCCCTTTATATGCAGAGCATTTCCTGCAAACTTAAGACTAACTTAAGATTAATAAGGTAGTAACAGTGCAGTATTTTTGTACATAAGATCATTAGGTGAGTTACAGTGAATACAAGAAAATTGAATATTCTATTAGTTCATGCAATATGACTTTTAATAAATTTGGTAGAGAAGAATTACAGTTTTGATTATTATTAACCTAAGGTGGACACAATAAAGGAAGGTCCTACATTATGAACAACTTGATAAGTTACACACATGTGCAACACTGGGTATCTTTATTGAAGACAGGGTTCCATTGTAAATACAGTCTCTCCTCACTTAGCAACGTACTCGTTTACCGATGACTTGGACTTAACAACGGCCTCTCTGACCAGTATTCAAACCTAAATAATGTATATTAGAGCTGATTTCCTCAATTCTGTTTATTATAATATACAGTACACTGCTGTATAAACATTTAAAAATATACTAAAAATGTTATAAATAGTGCAAAGGTGACATTAAAACAATATCAAATGTGGTTGACACAAACCTGCTACCATTATAGTATGCTCCTCACTTAGTGACAAATTTCGCTACCGTCATGGTCTTAGGAAAGCAACTCCGTCGTTAAGCAAGAAGAAAATGTATACCCAAGTGTTGCACATGTTTTTAATTTATCAACTAGTCGGTTCTCTGAACCATTTTTCTATGAAAGAGTTGCATGTCTGTTTTTTTCAACTTGTGAACAAGTTATGTTGCTGGTGTTTCAATTTGCAACAATAATACACAAACAACCTTCACATAGGAGAAGGAAATTCATGATGACGTTTCTGTCCAATTTGCACCATTAACTGGCCATTTTAGTCCAAGTAGGACCAAAACATGGTCATAAGTTTCTCGCATGTGTAGGTTATTTGTGTATTATTTCACTTGCTGTATTGTGTCTTTTTATTCTTTTAACTTACAACAAACTTCCGTATAGCAAACAATACCACAGAGAATGAGAGAGTTGAAACAAACGGATTTTAGGACTGATTTCAAAACTGGTCATTTTTTTTAATTTGACAGAGCAAGTGCGGGTTTTAAGAGGTCATACTGGTTTAGTGAAAGGTGTTACATGGGATCCAGTTGGTCGTTACTTGACTTCACAGGCAGATGACAAGAGTCTGCGTATCTGGCGCACCACAGACTGGGCCACAGAAGAGAAGATCATTGATCCCTTCACAGAGGTAAGTTCATTACTCGAAGCCTAAAACTTTGCTGGGAAAAAATGAGAATCACAATATGTGGGAAGTAGAGTGCCTGTGCTTTGAAGGAGGGGGGGGGGCAGATATGTTGCAGTTTTGGAACTAGTGTCAGAGCCACTCTGGTAAGACAGTGATGCAGTGAGTGATGGTGAAAGTGTTTCCTCTTTTTTTTTTTTTGGGTCTCCCTACCTCGGTGGTAGATGGCCGATGTGGTAAAAGAAAAAAAGCTGTTGATTTGTAGTTCTTATATTTCCTTTTTGCAACAGTGCGGCGGAACGACAACAGTTCTGCGGCCAGGCTGGTCTCCGGATGGTCAGTACCTGGTGTCCGCTCATGCCATGAACAACGGAGGTCCCACGGCTCAGATTATTGATCGTGACGGCTGGAATACCGATAAGGATTTCGTAGGCCATCGGAAGCCTATAACATGTGTGGTAAGTACAGTGTAATGCGAAGTGTTGTGATTGTATAAATGACATTCTTAACACATTGATTGTTTTTGTAACAAGACAACAATCATCCTGGCAGTGTTATCATCCTCTTTTATCATTGTGAAACTAAAAACTGATAATTGTTTTGCTCTCTCTCAGGAGTGATCATCCTTTCTTTGTCTCACAAACATGTAAGATGACAGATAAATCTCTCAAACTTCTACTTACAGTAAGCATGTGAAGCTTGTTAAAGGTTTTGCACTCTGGCAGGATTCCTCATTCTTTTACAGACATGTAAGATGACAGATAAGTCTGACAAACTTCTTCTCTTCGAGCAAAATGTAGCCTCTAATCAATGTTCGTTCTGCCTTGATTGTGGATTTACCATATCGTTAATGCCTCTGTAACTTTTTCAGCGATTTAATCCTAATATCTTGAAGAAAGCTGACCCGACGACAGGGAAATCTGTACAGTACTGCTGTGTGGCGATTGGCTCGCGTGATCGCTCCATCTCCATCTGGTTCACTTCCCTCAAGAGGCCCCTGGTGGTAGTACATGACATCTTTGACGATTCTGTAAGTTGTCAAATTGAATTGTCTGTGTGTATATTTAGATTTTTCCTGTGGAGAGGGACGGGTTGATGGAGAGGGTGTATAACTGGGATGGGAAGGGAGGGGTTGATGGAGAGGGTGTATAACTCTGGGGTGTGAAGAGGGAGGGGTTGATGGAGAGGGTGTATAACTCTGGGATGGGGAAGGGAGGGGTTGGGAATGGATCATTCCACCAATTATTTGAAGGATGGGATAAAATTAGCTTTGAGTTTTAGGGGCTTGAACATCCAGCAGGCTTGTGTGAGGGTGTTAGATAGCAGTGAATGGAGACAAGTAGTTTTTAATGGACATGTTGGAGTGTGAACCAGGTCAGTTTTATGAAGGGATTCAGGCAAACAAGTGTTACGCCAGACTTAAGAATAACTGTATGCTAAACATTGACTTGTAATACTGAGTACTTTGTATTAACTTAATTCACTATATAAACTGTACACTAAATAGTTTATGTTCACTCATTAATATTTGATGAGTCAAAATATGGATATTTGTGTGTAGATTGACTTAAGACATCTTTATTGAAGATGTTTTGCTCCTTGGACCTTGACTGAAGTGATTGAGGTCCAGTCACGGGAATGTATTTGTTAGAGATGTCCTAAGTGAGTGCATTCGTGTGTATTCCCCTCAAGTTGCAGACTTTTGTTTACCTTCTTAGCACATCTCCGAGTAACTTTATACACGTGCTCCTTGACTTACGATGGTGTTACGTTGCGATAAACCCGTCATACTTGGAGGGGGTTTTAGGGGGGCATCTTAAGTCGAATATGATATGATAAATAAATAACTAGTGTCATTGAATAAGTAAATTAATAATTACTGTTACTAAAGACCTGTATTAATAAGTAAGTACATAACTACAAGTTTATCACATTAAATGTACAGCAGCGTACAGCAGTGTTATCACACCATCATAACGTTGAAATATCGTGAATCGAACCATTGTAAAGCAAGGAGCATCTCTGTGTGTATTTTCTTATGTGCTTTGATAAGAGATGTGGTACTTGAACAGGTGCTGGATCTCTCATGGAGCAGTTGTGGGCGATACTTGATGGCAGTGTCTAAAGACGGCACTCTTGCCTTCATCAATTTTACTTCTGAAGAAATAGGATATCCGCTGTCGGAAGATGAAACGGTTAGTTGAATATATGGTATTCCCTTTTTATCAATAATTGTGGTTTCCAACAGAAAGTTTTGGGTAATAATTCATATTTGCATGAGTGTGAAACATAGGCTTTAAACATTGCAGTGAGGTGGAAGCTGGAGATCATGGAGGTGTTATAATTGAGGGCGATATTTGAATCTTATGCAGAGAATTCAGAGTGTAGAAATTGCAAGATAGTGTAGGATTGCCAGAAGTTCAGTTCAGAGGGCTGAGGATGGGTTATAAAGAGCAGTTTGTGCATTTAGAGAGGATAAACCAGAACAGGATAATTAAGAGTGTGTGATGTAAATGATTTGGAAACCTGACAAGGTGAAGAATGAGACATTTGTGTAACATTTAGGAATCTCTATTCCTAAATAAGAATAAGTTTATTTCAGCAGGATACATGTATTAATGTTGGTAGAATTACCGTCAGAGACGGCTGACGTGTTGAAAGAAGAAAGAAGAATTACCGACAGTATGTTAAGTAAGAGACCACAAATGCAACTAACAGCTTGACAAAGCTCCTGGAGAGCAAAATGTCACCACAATAAAATGTCACATTAGTTGCACGTGTGTCCTTTTACCTAACACCATGAGAAATGTTTGTGCAGAGGAGAATAACAATTGAGTGTACATGCCAAAAAACCCTTTATTTTTTTTTTTTTTTTTTTCAACAAGTCGGCCGTCTCCCACCGAGGCAGGGTGACCCAAAAAGAAAGAAAATCCCCAAAAAGAAAAAACTTTCATCATCATTCAACACTTTCACCACACTCATACATAATCACTGTCTTTGCAGAGGAGCTCAGATACTACAGCTGAGAAAAGTCCCTCCCAGCTGTCACTATCTCAGACCCCTCCTTTAAAGTGCAGGCATTGTACTTCCCATTTCCAGGACTCAAGTCCAACTAAATCAATTAACTGGTTTCCCTGAATCCCTTCACACAATGTTACCCTGCTCACACTCCAACAGATCGTCATGTCCCAAAAACCATTCGTCTCCATTCACTCCTATCTAACACGCTCACACATGCTTGCTGGAAGTCCAAGCCCTCGCCCACAAAACCTCCTTTACCCCTTCCCTCCAACCTTTTCTAGGACGACCCCTACCCCGCCTTCCTTCCCCTACAGATTTATACGCTCTCCAAGTCATTCTACTTTGATCCATTCTCTCTAAATGACCAAACCACCTCAACAGTAGTAGTAGGTTGGTAGACAGCAACCACTCAGGGAGGTACTACCATCCTGCCAGGTGACTGTGAAACAGAAACCTGAAACTGTTTTACATGATGGTAGGATTGCTGGTGTCTTTTTTTCTGTCTCATAAACATGCAAGATTTCAGGTACGTCTTGCTACTTCTACTTACACTTAGGTCACACTACGCAAACATGTACACGTTTATTGTATACACACTCATCTGAGTTTTCTTTGATTTTATCTTAATAGTTCTTGTTCTTATTGCTTTTCCCTTTCATATCCATGGGGAAGTGGAATAAGAATCTTTCCTCCGTAAGCCATGCGTGTTGTAAAAGTCAACTAAAATGCCGGGAACAATGGGCTAGTAACCCCTTTTCCTGTATAGCTTACTAAAAAGAAGAAGAAGAAAACCCTTTATATGAAGAACATTTCCTGCAAACTTAAGACTAACTTATGATTAATAAGGCAATAACAGTGCAGTTATTTTGTACATATGGTCATTAGGTGAGTTACAATGCATACAATAAAATTGATTATTCCATTAGTTCATACAGTATGACTTTAATAAGTTTTGTAGAGAAGAATTACAGTTTTGATTATTAAATGTTGCACAAGTATCTTATTCTTCAAGTAAGAGAGTGTGTGTATCCAAGGTGGAAGGTAGGAGGGGAGGATCATCTCAGGAAAGGTTGGAGGGAGGAAGTAACGGAGGTTTTAAGTGAGAGGGTCTTGGACATCTAGCAGGTTTGTGTAAACATGTTAATCAGAAGGAGCAGAGACAAGCAGATTCCATGGTTTGTGAGCAAGGTAACATTTATGAAGGGATTCAGGGAAACCGGTTAGGCAGACTTCAGTTGTAAAGGTGGGAAGTACAGTGACTGTACTCTGAAAGATAAGTGTGGGATGTTACAGCTGGAGGGTCATCTGAACTGTAATGTCAGTACACTTCTGGCAAGACAGTGATTAAATAAATCCTGGTAACTATGTATACAGTTTGCCTCCAGTATATTATTGCTGCATTGCTTTTACAGTTAAGCTTCTGTATGTGTAAAGTTCTGTTTCTGCCCCCAGAATAATCTTCATATGAAACTGTATGGTAAATCCGCTCGAACTACTGCATCATCAGTCAACCCAACGATCATTGAAAACCCCGAGCTGCTCCGTCTTAGAGAAGAGGAGAGACTACGAGCTAAGGCAGTCAGCGCCAGGTACACATCAAGTAATCTCTCTGTTATTTTGAATTTGCTGTATTTCCCCAGTACAGCCTTTCCTTACTTAGCGAAGTATTCATTTACCGACTGCTCCAACTTATCACCGGCTCTTCAACCACTATGCATACCTAAATAATGTATATTAGAGCTGATTTCCTCTATTCTGTTTATTACAGTATACAGGTCTCCCTCAACATTCGCGAGGGTTAGGGGATCAAGAGCCTCGCGAATGTTTGGTGCCCCAATATATTGTAGGGAAATATAATACAATACTGCTTCCTTAACCTATTGAACCATTAACAATCATAAAACACATGAAAACATCATAAAATAATGTACTATATACATGTTATTTTGACATGAGCTGGCTGTGGAGGGAGGCCTGTAATAGTATAATTATACAATACGTATTTTATAGTGTTGTGAAGTGTCATGGGGAATCAGAGTTACTGACACACTGCTGCTTCTCCACCTGCTGTAGCTCTGCCCACGTTGTAATGATGCCAAATGTTGAATTAAATATGTATACATTAGAAAAAAAAATGAAACTCCAACTTGATAACTTTATTTTAATTTGCATAACTCATTTTTTTTTTTTTTTTCAACAAGTCGGCCGTCTCCCACCAAGGCAGGGTGACCCAAAAAGAAAGAAAATCCCCAAAAAGAAAATACTTTCATCATCATTCAACACTTTCACCACACTCATACATAATCACTGTCTTTGCAGAGGAGCTCAGATACGACAGCTGAGAATAGTCCCTCCCAGCTGTCACTATCTCAGACCCCTCCTTTAAAGTGCAGGCATTGTACTTCCCATTTCCAAGACTCAAGTCCAACTAAATCAATTAACTGGTTTCCCTGAATCCCTTCACAAAATGTTACCCTGCTCACACTCCAACAGATCGTCATGTCCCAAAAACCATTCGTCTCCATTCACTCCTATCTAACACGCTCACACATGCTTGCTGGAAGTCCAAGCCCTCACCCACAAAACATCCTTTACCCCCCCCTTCAACCTTTTCTAGGACGACCCTACCCCGCCTTCCTTCCCCACAGATTTATACGCTCTCCAAGTCATTCTACTTTGATCCATTCTCTCTAAATGACCAAACCACCTCAACAACCCCTCTTCAGCCCTCTGACAAATACTTTTAGTAACTCCACACCTTCTCCTAATTTCCACATTCCGAATTTTCTGCATAATATTTACACCACACATTGCCCTTAGACAGGACATCTCCACTGCCTCCAGCCTCCTCCTCGCTCCAGCATTTGCAACCCATGCTTCACACCCATATAAGAGTGTTGGTACCACTATACTTTCGTACATTCCCTTCTTTGCCTCCATGGATAACGTTTTTGTCTCCACAGATACCTCAATGCACCACTCACCTTTTTCCTTCATCAATTCTATGGTTAACCTCATCCTTCATAAACCCATCTGCTGACACATCAACTCCCAAATATCTGAAAACATTTACTTCTTCCATAATCCTCTCTCCAATGTGATACCCAATTTTTCTTTATTTAAATCGCTTGATACCCTCATCACCTTACTCTTATTTATGTTCACTTTTAACTTTCTACCTTTACACACTCTCCCAAACTCGTCCACTAACCTTTGCAACTTTTCTTTAGAATCTCCCATAAGCACAGTATCATCAGCAAAAGTAACTGTGTCAACTCCCATTTTGCATTTAATTCTCCATAATTTAATCCCACCCCTCTCCCCAACACCCTAGCATTTACTTCTTTTACAACCCCATCTATAAATATATTAAACAACCATGGTGACATTACACATCCCTGTCTAAGACCTACTTTTACCGGGAAGTAATCTACACACCCTAACCTGAGCCTCACTATCCTCATAAAAACTCTTTACAGCCTTCAGTAACTTACTACCTATTCCATACACTTGCAACATTTGCCACATTGCTCCCCTATCCACTCTATCATATGCCTTTTCTAAATCCATAAATGCAATAAAAACTTCTCTACCTTTATCTAAATACTGTTCACATATATGCTTCACTGTAAACACTTGATCTACACATCCCCTACCCACTCTAAAGCCTCCTTGCTCATCTGCAATCCTACTCTCTGTCTTACCTCTAATTCTTTCAATAATAACCCTGCCATACACCTTACCTGGTATACTCAGTAAACTTCTTCTTTCTTTCAACACGTCGACCGTTTCCCACCGAAGCAGGGTGGCCCAAAAGGAAAAACGAAAGTTTCTCCTTTTACATTTAGTAATATATACAGGAGAAGGGGTTACTAGCCCCTTGCTCCCGGCATTTTAGTCGCCTCTTACGACACGCATGGCTTACGGAGGAAGAATTCTGTTCCACTTCCCCATGGAGATAAGAGGAAATAAGAACAAGAACTAGTAAGAAAATAGAAGAAAACCCAGAGGGGTGTGTATATATATGCTTGTACATGAATGTGTAGTGTGACCTAAGTGTAAGTAGAAGTAGCAAGATGTACCTGAAATCTTGCATGTTTATGAGACAGAAAAAAGACACCAGCAATCCTACCATCATGTAAAACAATTACAGGCTTTCGTTTTACACTCACTTGGCAGGACGGTAGTACCTCCCTGGGCGGTTGCTGTCTACCAACCTACTACCTAGGACTCAGTAAACGTATTCCCTATAATTTTTACACTCTCTTTTATCCCCTTCCCTTTATATAAAGGAACTATACATGCTCTTTGCCAATCCTAGGTACCATCCCCTTTCATACATTTATTAAACAAAAATACCAACCACTCCAGCACTATATCCCCCTGCTTTTAACATTTCTGTCATGATCCCGTCAGTTCCAGCTGCTTTACCCCTTTCATTCTACGTAATGCCTCACGCACCTCCCCCACACTCACATCCTGCTCTTCTTCACTTCTAAACGATGTTGTACCTCCCTGGCCAGTACATGAAATTACCACCTCCCTTTTTCATCGACATTTAAAAGTTCCTCAAAATATTCCCGCCATCTACCCAATACCTCCAGCTCCCATCTACTAACTCCCTACTCTGTTTTTAACTGACAAATCCATTTGTTCCCTAGGCTTTCTTACCTTGTTTATCTCACTCCAAAATTTTTTCTTGTTTTCAGCAAAAATTTTTGACAGAGCCTCTCCCATTCTTTCATCCGCTCTTCTTTTGCACTCTCTCACCACTCTCTTCACCTTTCTTTTACTCTCCATATACTCTGCTCTTCTATTATCACTTCTGTTTTGTAAAAAACTCTCATAAGCTACCTTTTTCTCTTTTATCACACCCTTTACTTCTTCATTCCACCACTCACTCCTCTTTCCTCCTGCACCCACTTTCCTACAGCCACAAACTTCTGCCCCACATTCTAATACTGCATTTTTAAAACTATCCCAACTCTCTTCAACACCCCCACTACTCATACTTGCACTATCCCACCTTTCTGCCATTAGTTGCTTATATCTCACCCTAACTTCCTCCTCCCTTAGTTTATACACTTTTACCTCTCTCTTACTTGCTGTTGCCATTTTCTTTTTGTCCCATCTACCTTTTACTCTAACTGTAGCTACAACCAAATAATGATCTGATATATTTGTTGCCCCTCTATAAACATGTACATCCTGAAGCCTACCCATCAACCTTTTATCCACCAATACATAATCCAACAAACTACTTTCCTTACATGCTATATCATACCTTGTATATTTATTTATCCTCTTTTTCATAAAATATGTATTACTTATTACCAAACCTCTTTCTACACATAGCTCAATTAACGGTTCCCCATTTACATTTACCCCTGGAACCCCAAATTTACCTACTACTCCCTCCACAACATTTTTACCTACGTTAGCATTAAGATCCCCAACCACAATTACTCTCTCACTTGGTTCAAAACTCCCCACACACTCAACATTTCCCAAAATCTCTCTCTCTCCTCTACACTTCTCTCTTCTCCACTTGCATAAACACTTACTATAACCCACTTTTCACATCCAACCTTTATTTTACTCCACATAATCCTTGAATTTATACATTTATATTCCTTCTTTACCTGCCATAACTGATTATTCAACATTATTGCCACTCCTTCTTTAGCTCTAACTCTATTTGAAACCCCTGACCTAATCCCATTTATTTCTCCCCACTGAAACTCTCCTACCCCCTTCAGCTTTGTCTCACTTAAAGCCAGGACATCCAGCTTCTTTTCATTCATAACATCTACAATCATCTCTTTCTTATCATTCGCACAACATCCACGCACATTCAAACATCCCACTTTGACGGTTTTCTTCTTTTTCTTTTTAGTAAGCTATACAGGAAAAGGGGTTACTAGCCCATTGTTCCTGGCATTTTAGTTGACTTTTACAACACGCATGGCTTACGGAGAAAAGATTCTTATTCCACTTCCCCATGGATATGAAAGGAAAAGGAAAAATTATAAGAATAAGAACTATTAAGATAAAATCAAAGAAAACTCAGATGAGTGTGTATACATAAACGTGTACATGTTTGCGTAGTGACCTAAGTGTAAGTAGAAGTAGCAAGACGTACCTGAAATCTTGCATGTTTATGAGACAGAAAAAAAGACACCAGCAATCCTACCATCATGTAAAACAGTTTCAGGTTTCTGTTTCACAGTCATAACTCATATATTACAGAAAACAATAAAAAAGTAAAATACACATACAACGAGTTAAGCTTACAGAAAAATACATTAAATTCACCATCTAACATCGTTACGAAGTGGGAGGAGCTAAATGAGAGAGGGAGAGGCGAGCAGTAACATTCAGTGTCTGGTGAGTCGTGATAGGTGGTGGATGTTAGCCTTAGCACTAATAAAATGTTGTGTAATTACACTAATACAGTGGTACCTCGAGTTACGATGGTCCCCAAAATCGCCCTTTTATGTAAGTTTATTAGTTTAAATGCTTTTGTAAGTATATTTTTGGGGGTGTAAAAGGACTAGTCTATTTTACATTATTCCTTATGGGAATAAATTCATTTGGTAATGGCACTTGAACAGCATTCTCGAACAAAAAAATATCGTAACTCTAGGTACCACTGTATTAGTAATAAAGGTTATCTATCTATTACATTTATTCCAAATTGATATCAGAAACATTGATAAATACCCTAGAAATGTAATAAAGATGCTGAAATGAATAATATATGCCATATTATATGAGTGGGGTAAGAGAGCAGGCAGAGCGCCACCATAAGAAATGTTTACATCAGGGTAAACATGCCTAAATCACTCTTCTTATAAGAACAAATGCAAAAATGGCATTTATTGTTTTTAGAATAATAATTTATAATTATTATTAATTATTATTATTATTATTATTATTTATTAATAATAATAATAATAATTAATAATAATTGCTGTGGAGTGCTCTAAATGTCAGCTCCCAAATACTGATGACATTTAAAGTGCTCCAGATCAATTATTATAAATTATTATTATTCTAAAAATAATAAATGCTATTTTTGCATTTGTTCTTATAACAAGAGTGATTTAGGCATGTTTACCCTGATGTAAACATCTCTTATGGTGGCGGTCTGCCTGCTCTCTTACCCCACTCATATAATATGGCATATATTATTCATTTCAGCATCTTTATTACAGTTCTAGGGTATTTATCATGTTTCTGATATCAATTTGGAATAAATGTAATAGATAGATAACCTTTATTTAGTACATTCATTACTTACTGCTTCCTTAACCTATTGAACCATGAACAATCATAAAACGCATGAAAACATAGTAAAATATTGTACTATATAGTACTACATACATGTTATACTGTAGTTTAATAACAAATAATGAACAAAGAAAACACTCAGTGAGTGAGTGGTGGGCGGGCTGGCTGCCGGATCGGGGGGAGGGTAGTAGGGACGCTCGGGTGGCGGGAAACTTAAATATGATTTGATGGGTGGGAATTTGGCGGCTGGGAATTCGCGAATGTGTGAAGCCCGCGAAAGTGGAAAACGCGAATGTTGAGGGAGACCTGTACACTACACTATAAACATTTAAAAATTTACCAGAAATGTTATAAATGGTGCAGAGATGACATTAAAATAATATCTAATGATGGTTGACACAAACCCACTTCCACTACAGTATGCGCCACGCTTAACGAACAAGTTCGCTTACCGACCTACTCTTAGGAACGTAACTCCATCTTATTATTTTGAACTTGTTATACTTTCCCAGTATATAGGAGAGGAATAAACCAGGAAACAGGTGGGGGTTGAACCCAGGGCCAGTGAGTTGTAAAACCCCATGGGTTCAAAACCCCTGGTTTGTTTACAGTCGCATTGTTACGATTTCATGAGTCATGATGAAGAGGACTGTTATAACTGGATGATTTTTGTTGTCATGTCAGTATTCAGTTTATTTCACTTCTTTTTCACACTCTCATGTCTACATGTTTTTCTGGTGTGGGTGTGGTGCGTTTGGGTATTGATTTCCATCTGTTTCTTGTTCTAGTTTCATCCTTGTTAAAGTGCCTTGTTTATCCTCTCCTTGTATAGTGTGATCATTATTCTTCCTGATTCTCCCTATCTCTCATTTTTCATTTCCTTTATCTCCTCTCCTTGTACAGTGGTACTCGATTTCATGTCTCCTAAACACTTATGTAAGTTTATTTTAAATGCTTTTAAGTGATTTGGGTCTGCGTCTATTTTACATTATTTCTTGAGATAAATCTGGTATGGCATTGAATGCATTCTGAATGAATACGTAAGTCGGTACCACTGTATAGTAATCATTTCATTTCTTCCAGTGACATAAACCCTGGTTCTCTCTCTCATTTTTACTCATTTCCCTTAGCTCAGGTGTCAGTCTTCATGCACTCCCTTAGCTCAGGTGTCAGTCTTCATGCACTCCCTTAGCTCAGGTGTCAGTCTTCATGCACTCCCTTAGCTCAGGTGTCAGTCTTCATGCACTCCCTTAGCTCAGGTGTCAGTCTTCATGCACTCCCTTAGCTCAGGTGTCAGTCTTCATGCACTCCCTTAGCTCAGGTGTCAGTCATGCACTCCTCAGCTAGGTGTCAGTTCTGCCCCTTAGCTCAGGTGTCAGTCTTCATGCACTCCCTTAGCTCAGGTGTCAGTCTTCATGCATTTCCTTAGCTCAGGTGTCAGTCTTCATGCATCCTCGCTCAGGTGTCAGTCTTCATGCACTCCCTTAGCTCAGGTGTCAGTCTTCATGCACTCCCTTAGCTCAGGTGTCAGTCTTCATGCATTTCCTTAGCTCAGGTGTCAGTCTTAATGCACTCCCTTAGCTCAGGTGTCAGTCTTATCTCCCTAGCTCAGGTGTCAGTTCATACTCTTAGCTCAGGTGTCAGTCTTAATGCACTCCCTTAGCTCAGGTGTCATTCTTCATGCACTTCCTTATCTCAGGTGTCAGTCTTCATGCACTCCCTTAGCTCAGGTGTCAGTCTTTATGCACTCCCTGGTACTGTGTATGAGTAGTTTAGAAAACAAACAAGTTGAAGAATGAGACACTTGTGTAACGTGTGTATTGAGACACTTGTGTAATGTGTGTGTATTGGGACACTTGTGTAATGTGTGTGTATTGAGACACTTGTGTAACGTGTGTATTGAGACACTTGTGTAACGTGTGTATTGAGAAACTTGTGTAACGTGTGTATTGAGACACTTGTGTAACATGTGTGTATTGAGACACTTGTGTAACGTGTGTATTGAGACACTTGTGTAACGTGTGTATTGAGACACTTGTGTAACGTGTGTATTGTGGAAATATTTCCACTCCTTTGTACTTTCTTGAGTTGTAATTTGTTTTATTTGTTGAGAGTTGAACGCAGGCGCTGAAGACCCAAGAACAGGTTGTGTTTGAGGTAAAGAATGTTCTGAACGAGTCGTTCTCTACATTCTTAAAAGACACTCTTTGAAGTCAGTGATAAAGAGTGCCTAGGTGAGTACAAATAGGAAGTGCGTCTGTCTTGAACTTGGCAGATGGAGGATCGAGCCTCCACTGAGTCTTGTGTTTAATGACGCACCGGGTTTAAAGATAAAGATTTTATTGTACAGTACAGTGGTCCCTCGGTTTTCGGTCATCTCCAAACTCACCCTTTTATGCAAGTGTATTTTCGTAAGTGCTTTTGCAAGTGTATTTTGGGGGTCTGAAATAGACTAACCTACGTGACATTTTTTCTTAAGGAAGTAAATTCGTTCGATAATGGAACATGAGCAGCATTCTGGAAAGAATTTTCGGCGAAAACCGAGGGTCCACTGTATTACGAACACAGGTTACAATGTGTAATTACAATTGTAATTTGCTAAGTACAAAGAAAGTCACTATCATGCCGGGGCATTTCGGGCAGATTGAGTTTAATGTGGACAGTTTCCAGTTATCAAGCAAAGACAGTCATGTTTGTAAGCTTAGTCTGTTCTGCTATACAGTGGTACCTCGACATACGAGCAGCTCCCAAATCGAACAGTTATGTAAGTGTATTTCTGTAAGTGCTTTTGTAAGTGTATTTTTGGGGGTCTGAAATGGATTAATCTAATTTACATTATTCCTTATGGGAACAAATTCATTCAGTATATGGCACTCGAACAGCCTTCTGGAATGAATTAAGCTCGTAACCTGAGTACCACCGTACTTCCAAACATATACAGTGGACCCCCAGTTTTCGTTATTTTTTCGTTCCAGAATGCTGTTCAAGTGC